>CM074964.1:6599225-6623395 GCA_037577455.1 Pangasius macronema | reverse complement strand
CAATCCCTGCCGGACCCGAGACTCGAACCCACGACCTTCAAGTTCACCTTCAGGTTACAAGTCCGACTCTCAGACCACTAGGCCACGACTGCCCCTAGTCCATGTCAATCGTTGACTGTTGCCTGCATCTTGACTTTGATACTGGATAATGTCTTTGTCCTGATTGCTATGTTCAGTAAAGCTCTGTATACCTGCACCTGCGTCCGTTTCCGCGGGTGACTGCCTGACAGTTAAAAAGCACTGACACTGGAGACTCCTTCCAAAAATGCTAAATAGCAACAATTACACATGTTTATCATATAAATGCAATATCATTTTTTCCCCCACAAACTTCTGTTTCATATCCACCCAAGATTTGTGCTACACACGGTGTAACAATGCAACTGTAGACACGACATAGTGAAGACCTTTTAAGATTCACCTGGCAAGCTCACATTCTGTTTGTTCATTTTTTTTCTGTTTATCATCTCGGCCATTTATTATGAACAATATAACTGACACTAGCAGAACAACATGCTGTTGCCATAAAGCTATGATGTCATAAAGCTGTCAGTTGTTCAAAAAAAATAAAAAATCACTTAGCACGTTGAGCAAATATTCCTTTGGCTAGGAACTCTTATCAGAACCAAACAACTTCAACACACACACACACATACACATACACACACACACACACACACACACACACACACACTATTATGAGCTGCTACTGACAGAATCGAGCCTTTGTCAAAAATAACAAACAACTCGATTAGATTGCTATCAGGAAACAGCTAGCAACAGTCTGGAAAAGAGAGCTCAATTTGCGCAATGACAGCGAGGCGTTAAAACGTGCGAAGCGATGATTATCTTACTCCAAATATGCAGCGAGTGAGAGAGAGAGAGAGAGAGAGAGAGAGAGAGAGGCTGAGAGAAAAGAGAAACTTTGAGAATGGGCTGGAATTAAAGGAGAAAGTAAAAAGAAAAGAAAAGCACGTATGAAGCACGTCTGTGGTATGCTTCCTCGAATGCTAGCATCATTGTTTGAGAGCACACACACACACACACACACACACACACACACACACACACACACACACACACACACACACACACACACACACAGCACAGCTTAGCCGCTCCACGGGGTCCCATTTATTTTCCTATTTACTGCTCAAGGGCCATAACTGATTATCTCTCCGCAACTGCTCAATAAAAATAAAGCTATTTACAAGCGACAGCTGCTTGAAGCCCGAAATATGAGAACAAATTACAATACGCATAATATATACATTTATCTAAATGGCATACACAACAGGGATTTAGAAAAAAGAAAGAAAGAAAGAAAAAAAAAAACCCAGGAAGGCTGCAAATTTGATCTGGATTCATTTGTTTTGAGGCAATGCTTGAGCATGCAGTTAATGTATTCAAAGGCTGGGAGATCGAGAGAGAGAGAGAGAGAGAGAGAGAGAGAGAGACTGTGTGTGTGTGTGTGAGTGTGTGAGAGAGAGAGAGAGAGAGAGAGAGAGAAAGCGAGCGAGTGAGAGAGAGAGCTGTCAGTGGCAAATTAAATCTGTAAAGGTCTGATTTGACTTTGTAAACAAGACGGGCGGTAAATATGAACACACTTGTTCCCTATCCCCCCCTCCCTCTCTCTCCCTCTATCTAAGGGAAGAGGATAAAGGCTCCCTCGCATGTGGTTATCAGTTTGGAGAGTGCGTGCGGCGAGCCTTGTCCAATCCTTTATTGTAAACCCGGCATATCGTGATCAAACGAGTCATCCATAACCTAACACACTCAATCATGAAATCCCTCCAGTGAAGGGGAAAAGGGGAGAGGAGACCACATTATGCACTCCCTTAGCTCGTCAGATGCTCGTATGCGCGCGCGTGTGTGTGTGTGTGAGTGTGCGCGTGTGTGTGTGTGTGTGTGCTTCAAGTGGAAGTGTGCGTCATGTGGAGCCGCTCTATCACGCTTGTGGCGGCGGCAACTTCAGGCAAGTCCAGGCTCACCGCTCTGAAATGATATCATATCTCTGATGGTGATGTCTGGCTGCTATTAAACGAAGGTTAAATATGATAAATGTGTTTGGTGCCAGGCGTTTTGATAGAGAGTCGCCTGGAGGAGGTTTGGTAGCCTTGCTAAGTGACTTCAAGCAAAGGGTCCAAGTGCCTTCCAATTAGATCTTAGGAAGGTACTGAGAGGGGTGTGTGTGTGTGTGTGTGTGTGTGTGTATACATCTAATCCCAAACAATTCCATGCTCTTCCAATTTCCAACATAAAAGAGCCGACTTTTCTGTTTCAGCACCAAAACACTGACTGTCTTGGTGAAGAAGCAGGATCTCGGCGCATCGCCATGACGATAATTTAAAGTGATTTTCAAGCCGTTTGTTTTTTTGACAGTGCAACTGTCCTCCAATGGCATGATAATAAACAGAACGTATGTAGCAACTGTATATCTGTCACCTTTTGCCTAATCATAGTAAACAACACAGTCAACATATAGATGATTTGAGTACATGAAAGAATTTGAATTCAGATGGTAAAATATGTTTACAAAACCAATCATACAACTTTTGGCAGCATTTCCTAGGAATCCTGTATTTATAATGCATTATATATGTATTACATTATACATGTTATATAGCATCCATAATACCTTATGAACCCAGGCATGACTTTATATAAATGCTCATTTAGTATTAACAGATACATGCGTGTGTTCTTATTTACTTATAGTTTATGCCCATATGTCAGAATACATAACATAACATCTGTACACAATATTGTTATACATTTTAAGACTCTTCACCAGAGCCTGTGTTATAGTACATTGCACTATATAAATATTATAATGTGTTATGATCATGATCTTATACACACACTCACAGACTCATGCTTTCTTAAGTATTATGCATGTACCTACTCGATAGAAGTAGGTTTTATAGCGCATTATTAATACAGGATTTATATAGGATCCTCCATCTTGTTTCATGAAACTCCACATATCATTAGGCGGCAGTCCGGTTCGCAACCTGGTGGAAATGTGGACCAGTTCCCTGACAATCGCATGAATGTTTGTGTGGGTCTGAGAGTAAAAGCACAGGATGACATTCAGGTAACGGGAGGGAGGTGGGAGTGCTGTAGCATGGCAGAAGCTTGGCATCGCGCCAATTCGCCGCTTGTCACTGCGACCTGGATTGCAAAACACAACCCTGTAATTAATCCCTCATCGGTGTCCCATTCTGTGCCATACATTTTATTTGATACACACGTTCATTGACATTTTCCAGTTGTGGGGCACAATAATTACTGGAGTTATAACACCTTCCATCGCAGCGCGCCTGAATGCCGAGTTGTTAAGGTTTGACGCCGTTAATTGCCCCTATAATCTAATCCCACAAAGGCGAGCCCATTATGCCGGCATGTGCAATTCGACACTGCTGTTTTTTTTTTTTTTTTTTTTGCATGCGAAAAGAGTCGCCATTAGCCTGCTTGACGGCCGCCCGACAAAAAGGGCCACGCACAATGCCGAATTATATTTTCGTTCGGCTTTGTCTCTCGACGCAAATGATTTCTCTCCCCCCTTCCCCCGCCCTTTCATTCGCGAGCTGAATAGGCTTCGTAATAGAGGCGACTGAAAAAAAAAGCCCCCAACCATTTCAAGTCAGGCATTTATTAAATGAATTTAATTTTTTGCCCTCTTTCTTTTTCTTCCATTTTTGCAGTGAATGCTTTTTTTTTTTAGATTAGTGAGAACCTAGGTGCGAATCATCACAGCTGAATTCTCCCTCTGCTTTAGTTTCAAACCGGAGACAAAAGACATCCGTCATTTGAAAGAAGAGAAAGAACGGCTTTAGAGCTGCTCTGTGTGTGTATACCTCTGTGCTTAGTGCTGTATTTCTGCAGCCGTGGGCTGGCAGGACCCACCGGAAGACAGCCTGGCTCTCCTCGCTGTGTGTATGCGCCTCGATGTGTGTTCAGCTCCAACAGGTTGGTGGGAAAGTAAATAAAAGCAGCAACTGGGTTCCAGACAGGAGCGTGTTGTGTGTATGTGTGCAAAGTAGCGTGAAATCTGTAGCCATCTGCAGTGAGTGGCGGGGGTCATGCACTTTTATCACTGCTGTTTTTATGTCTACCTTTAGACCGAGTACAACAGATGGCTTTGATCTGGTGGAGGGTTAGGACATACACACATGCTGCTACATCAAGGCACACACACACATACAGTACACTGACAAGGTGCTGGTGCTGGAGAGCGTTTTTCCATTAGCACGAGCAGCATTTCCATTAGCATGAGAGCCAGATCATTATGTCATCAGATTTAGGGTTTCCTCATGCACCATGCAACCAAGGAGGATTTTACAAGTTTTTACTTCGGCCCTGATTTTACCATCAAATGTGAAAGGTCTGATCGTCAAATGATTACATGCAATGCTATAAAAGAGGAGATGGACGCTGTTTGCTTATACAACACGTATGTGGGGGGAAAGTGGAATTTTTGAGATTATGCATCAGGAATCATCTAAAGACATCGAACAAGCCAAAAACATTTGTATAAAACTATATTAAAGCCCACAAAAGGAAATGTAGTGGTATATGAATTTCGTGTGTGTGTGTGTGTGTGTGTGTGTGTGTGTGTGTGTGTGTGTGTGAATGTGTGAGTGTGTTTGATGGCTACCACTCCCTCGAGCCATCTCTATGAGCATCTCAAATTGTCTCTTAATGAGGCTGCGTCTGTGGCACCTCTGCAGCTTCCCAGTGCCATTAAGATTCACCAGGCCTGTCCACACACAGCACACTACAGAGGTCAACTCCAATCCAGAGAGAGAGTGAGTGTGAGATAGAGAGAGAGAGAGAGAGAGAGAGAGAGAGAGAGAGAGAGAGAATGTGGGAGGAGAAGCACAGCAGCAGGGGAGACGGGCATTTGCAGAGAGCGAGGAACAGTAATTAGAGGAGCTGTTTGAAGAGCAAGTTTAACTGATTAACAAAGGGAGGAGAGGGGAAACGAGGGAGCGAGAGAAAGAAAGAGTGAAAGCGAGAGCTAGGAAGAAGAGCGATGCGTCCCAGAGGGTCATAAAGTAAGAAGTGGAGACCGCGCGCGCATTTCAATGAGTTCTAATCTCGTCCTCTTTTTTTTTTTTTTTCCGTGTCCTTGATGAATTACGGTTCCTCACACCGATTCCATCTACTCTTATTAATCAAGACGCCCGGAGAACGACGTGAAGCTCGTACAAACCCCCGCCAAGCTGGACGCTGTGTCCAGATCCTGCCATGGCCTGCTTCTATATAGAGGTCAAACTCAGAACAAGAGAATTTCCTGACAAGTATAATTTAAATATATCACTCCTTGGCACAATGGGCCGTCCGAGTGCCAAGAGGCTCATTTTCATTAAGCTGAAATCGCCCGCTCTTAAAAGAGTTCTGAACGGTGTCCCTACTGCGCCGCTCAACTCTATTATATTCCATTACTGCAAATGTATGCAGCTTCATAATGCCCGCTCACAAAATTATAATCCACGCTGCTGTCATGATGACGCCACTCAAAAGAGAGGATTCAGCTATTAGAATTCATACTACAGTTAAAGAAAAAAAAAAATAGCGAACATTAAAAGTAGGGAGACAATGTGGGCTAAGACTCCGGCTGCTGACTTATTCCTGAAACCTGTAGGCCAAAATTCTCTATTTTGCCCCAACGAAAGCTAAGTTTGGAAATAATCTACTTTATTATGTTATATGAAAAGTTTCTTACAGCAAATTTAGTGCCAATCTCAGAGAAAACCTAAAGAGAGTGGCCACAGTCAGCTCCAGAATTATTGGCACCCTTGGAAACGTTGGTAAAAAAAACGGCGAGAAATCAAACATTTAATTGAAGAAAATAAAAACTGAACCAAAAATTAATAGCACCCCAAGAATTGGAAACTATTGCTATTTCACTAAGGTAGAAATATGAGGTGATACAGTGGCCAAAAGCCCTTAGTCATTCTTCGAAACGGGAAGGATTAGAGAATGCATATTAAATGATAAAAACCTTGAACGCTGGCTATAAAAATAGCTATGTGCTTGAATACCCCCATATCTACTGTCAGTGTAATAATTGAGAAGTTTAAAACAATCAGAGCTGTAATAAATCTGCCCGAAAGTGAACGCAAGGGTATTTTTCCACCACACACATCCACAGTGAGGAGGATGGTTAGAGAGGCAAGAATTTCTCCAAGAATCTCAGCTGCAGAAGATGGTAGACTTTTGGTAGCACCAAATCTCCAAATCTACAAACAGACACCACCTCTGTGCCAACACACTATTTGGAAGGCGTGCCAGAAGATATTTATCTAATCACACACATAAGTGCCTGGAGATCGCTAGATGCTACTAGAACTTTAACTGGAACCAGGTTCTGTGGTCAGATCTTTGGCAACAAACACTCAAGGTGGGTTTGGTGTAAAAAAAAAAAGAAGGATGGTTATGTAGAAAATAACCTAATCCCCATTGTTACATGTTAGGATACATTCCATCATGGACTCCATAACGGACCAGATGATTTTAAATGAAAAATCTGGCTGCTTCCGTCCAAGAAGCTACAACAGGGTCATGGTCGGACCATCGAGCAGGACAATGATCCAAAACATGCATCCAAATCCAAACAAAAATCACAGAATCAAGCTTTTGGTGCCAATGATTGCGATGTGGTTTTGTTAAAAAACTATTTTTGATAAGATTTGAATTAAGTTTTTTTTTTTTTCGTTTAAATTAAAGGTTGAAGTAAAAAAAGACCTCTCATATTTTCAGCATGAGATTAAGATAATTAATGGCAGGGACCTTCATTAACCACTTCACCAAGGGTGCCAATAATTCTAGAGCTGACACTGAACAGAGACAATGCCTCATTTTTTGCCTCGATTTATTTTCATTTAAGAAAAAAAATCGTAAGGTGAATGATGGCGTAGGGACGCGAATGACGAGAGTCCTTCTCTTCAGAAAAGGTCAGCCAAGCGGTAATGAGCGGTACACTAAATTATGGTATTTAAATAAATGGATGATGAATACATCTCCATCCTCTAGAGCTTTCGCTGCCATTCCACATTACGGGGTAATTATCACACGTAGGGCTGCAGCACATACACACACACAGAGAAAAAAGGAGAGGGAGGGAAGGAGAAAGAGGAGAGAAAAAGCCTGCAGCAAGCGTGCATAAAAACATGCGGCTAAACTTTGAACAGACGTGGCGAATCAGCTCCATAAAGCCGTAATTGGGACTGGCTGAGTTCTTGAAAGGTTTTTTATTGCCGGAGAGGAATAATATGCTCGTCCATATAAAGTGGGGGAAAATCTGATAAATGGTGCTTAAAGTTGGTGAATTTAGAGAAGGCCATGAAGGTCTCGTGCTTTAAAGACTGCAAAGGAGTTGCGCCTAGACATCTAGTGTGAATTATGACGGAATCGTGTTTGAGTTTAAGGAGTACACAACAACTCACACAGACCGCACAGAGGTCTCCTCTCACACACACACATACACACACATACACACAAGCAGGCTGTTCCAGACAGGGTGGACACAAACTGTCAGATACTGGTGAGGAAATGAATACAACCGTGCCTCTGTGGCATACTCCATAGCAAGAGGGTGAATTCATTGTCGAAGTAATTCTCCCCGATGCACGCTGCTTTAACAAGCCCATGAGCCTAGCTGATGCTAGTGTGTATGTGTGTGTGTTTGTGTCTGTGATGTTGCACTGGCAATAAATGGAGAGCGATAGAGGAGAAAGGAACATATAATCAAAATATAAACAGCACACTCCATCTAAATGACCTGTCTTGAAGCTCACCGGCGGAGCTCAGGGACCTCCGGGGGGAAGTGGATAATTGAAAAAATGACAAGGAAATGGCTGGAGAAGGAGTCTCTTTCTCTCTCTCTCTCTCTCTCTCTCTCTCTCTCTCTCACACACACACACACACACACACACCCTGGTGCCACACATTGGGTACAACATCCCAGTGCTGTTTATCCCTGTCAGAAAGAATTACCCACTTCACTGAAGGAGGACTGGTCTTTGCTGAACACACACACACACACACACACACACACACACACACACACACACACCAAATCTCACCCCATTTTTCTCTTCCATCTCCCTCCCTCCTTCCTGGTATTTCCCTCTTTCTCTTCTGTTACTTGTGCTGATAGGCATTATGATCTGTTTATTCACGCTAACCCTCATCAGCCTCCTCTCGCTAGGCTCCGGCCGGTAAACAAGCCGTCACATCTCATTTGTACAATCTGCTGTTACAACACTGTGCAGGGGAATACCAAACGTGTTAGAAGTAAAAAAAGAAGCTAGAGGCCTAAGAAGGATGAGATGGGGTGGGAGGCAAAGATGGGCATGTAGGGGGAGAAAGGGTGAAGAGGTGCTAACTGTAAGCTTTAACTCTTTATGTTGTAGTTAGCAGCAGCACAAAGCTGCCTGAACTGAGCCACAATTCTGTAAAGAAAATAACATTGCTCTCCAGCTAGCTTTCTTAGTCAGCCATAATAGCTATAAAAAAAGAATTCAGGTAGCCTCACAAGCAATGGATTCAAGCTAACCTAATTAGCAAGACTGTGGTTTGCTAATGCTAATCAATCCACGTCATTGCTTTTTAAATTTTATGGTAAATGATAAAAACTGCTTTCTAAATGGCAAAAATAAAACCATGAATATTATTAATAATATCCACTGTCTACTATTATCGTGACTTTTAAAAATTTTAACATCAGATCTAGTACTCTAAAGTGGACTGCTAATCTGCTAATTCCCTTATTGTGTTTTATTCTTCATTAGATGACACATATATAAAGAGAGGGATGATTTTATGAGTTGATTATGCATAATAGTAGTTTCTAGGAAATTAATAGCTTTCAGATGCAAAAAAGACGCATCACTTTTAATTTTTTTTTTACCACTTAGCCTGGTTTAAATTCCTTCCATGCTTTTACTATTTAATCTAATGCTTTTCAGTTCCAACTCTCCTGCATATTTTTCATTTACATTACAGCCCTTGCACAAAAACTACTTTGCTATTACTGAGTTCTTACAAACTCACTCATACATGAGCATCCCAAAATACCAATGATGGGGAGCCAAAATGCCACCATTGTTCCTTTGAAAAAACAGTCCCTCCTTAATCCTGAAAGAAAAGGCCAGAAGGTCACATTGCTCAGGTGGAACCGATGAGGAAGGCCGAGCGGGTCAGTGAGAAGGAGGGGGGGGCTTTTAAAGCATCACAGCGCTACCTTCAAACAGGCTGGAGATATTAGCCAGCATGTGGAGAGTGAAGGGTCTCTATTGAGTGGGACGCGCCGCTGTCATGTTAATAACGGCCGTGATGAAAGGCTCCAGGCGCCAGGACCAGGTGGATCCATAAATACAAACTCCCGGGCAAAAGAGTCATGAAGCATGACGTCCCTCTCCGTTTCAGGGGTTAATTTGTCCCAAAATAATCCGCAACCACTTTTCTTTCGATCCTGCAGTCTTTCTGCACTTCTGTGGGGCCTGTCTGTGTGTCGCAGTGCTGTAGGCCAGCTAAGCAGAGCTACACAAAGTAATGAGAGCCAGACACTGGAGGGATCCACGACTGGGAGAAAGGGGAGAGGAATGCAACCGTTCTGAAGTGTCCAGGGAGCACTTTTGTGACAGCGTTCGGACAAATGTAAAAGCAGCGCTTGTGCGAATGCCCTGAGCAGAGCAAGTTCAAGTGGAAAATCCACCCCCCCATCCTTTTCCACCTCCTCCTCAAACTCTCCCCCCTCCCTCTTCCATTAGTCTCTTGCTCGTCACACACACATACACACACACCCTTGTGCCTCTATCTAACGCCCCACTGCCCCAGAATAAAAATGACAAAAAATTTCCAGTAGAACACAAGAGAAGCGGCTGACGCTGGTGGAGGGAAGCATAAAAGCCCCATTATCGACTGGCCTTCATTGCACATTTCACTCATGTTTCAGCTTCAAAAAAAAATGGACTTTCACACTCGGCTGCATTGGAGCCCAAACTCCGAAACGGGCACTGCTGCCCTGCACTGTTCTCCCGCCACGGCTTCTGTCGTTCGTCACCCTCCCCATTTTTTTCTCATTCCGTCAGTCTTTTTTTTTTAAACCCTTCTCTCTTCACACCAGTGAAAAAGAAAAAAAAAAAGGAGAAAAGTTCCAAGTAAGCACTTCCACTTAAAGGACAAAAAAATGATGTTTCAGGAACCAAAAGTTCAAGAGAAATGGGAGCATATCAACAGCGGATAGCTTTTCTTGATAGCTCTGTATGGGTTTAAAACGCCACTGAAGAACACTTCACAAAACTTGGACCAAAGTGGACATCTCCATAACAAAACTTCTCCAAAAAGTGTTTGGATCACCAGTAAGAAAAAGGAAAGCAGAAAGGAAACAAAGATACAAGATACTTAGCAGGGTTAAAGTACTTTTCAAAGTTCATATTAGCAACACTATAAGACAAAAACACAGCGTGCTTGGCCGGCAGTAAAGAAGTGAACTAGCATGTGAAAAAGCGAGAAGAGAAAGGAGAGGGGGATGCAGAAGATGGGAGAGGCGTGCCAGCTGGCGACACACATCTCTCCATCAGCTCATTTAAATGTGGCACTCTGCTTGCACAATGGTGCGATGGCAATGCAGCTCCTCTGTTAACACGCACAAGAAGGAAACTAATTAGCATGTCTCTAATGAGTCTTTTCATTTTTTTTTAATTAAATAAGGGCCTCAATAATACATGAAAAGAGGACTTTTTTCCCTTTTCAATTACCAACTGATATGTGGCTGCAGCCACGTGCGTGTTTTTTATATGTCTATCTGTGTGTGTGTGTATCTGTGTGTGTGTGTGTGTGTGTGTGTGTGTGTGCGTTTGTTCAACCCTGACACGCTGTACACACTTCGTCTGTCATGAAAACACATACTGGCACATAGAAGTGTCATACCTTGATTTTTAGTTTGTGTTTGACAAACAAAGTAAAGTCATATCCTATAACTCAATAATAGTGGACAAAGCTGCTCAGAAAAATCAATAAAAATAAAACACAGACGCCTCTGAGAGAGGACCTTGCCAAAATCATATGAAACAATCAGACAAAAGGCTGGCTAATATAACTTCTGTCTCATTTGGAAAAGAAGGGGAGGGGGGTGTATAAAAAAAATCTAATTATCAGGCAGCAAAAAGATTATTATTCTTTAGGCTCCATTTGCATCACTGAAAAAGCTCCACAAGGAGTTAACCCGAGTGGCAGCCATTTTCTGATTTGTTGGCTGACTCTGTGTAATGTCTGTCATGTGTGCTTTTTTCCTACACCTCGCTCAAATGGCCAGGTCACACAACTTTTACACTTTACCCTGACTGTGACTGAATGATTGCTTGAATTACAGCATTTAATTCACTTAAACATCCAGGCTGCTCAAAAGGACCAGACAAACCTGGTGAATAATGAAGAAGGACCAGAAAGAAGCAAAACATCCTGAGCTGCTGTTGCCTCTCTCAGACAGGTAAGCCAAAAAAACCAAAAGAATATGTTAAACTTTACAAAAGTAGTTATAAATAAAACACTATGTCCACATAGTTAACCTGCTATTGGTATCAACTATTACTTAAACACTAATGGTGTGATATTGGACAATTTGTTAGGTTTATTTAGGTTGTAAGTGTAGCTAATATGTTGCTAGTCAGCTAATGGGTCTTCTATGCTAAGCACCTTAGTTAGCTAAGTTAATGAGCTTGTGATTAGCATGTGATAGCATAGCTGCACAGCTATCAAATGGTTTGACTTTATGCTGTTACATTTTCCATAGCTTATATGTCACTCATACCTCACTAACACTGTTAAGGATGTTAAATTCACTGTTAAGGATGTGTTCCTAGCTAAACAGCTAAAATGACCTCAGCTGGCTTTGCTATGCAGTTTGTTTGGTTTGAAGTTGTTTTCATTACCTAGATATGTACCTTAGTGTATCTAACACAGCATGTGCTGTCTTGTATGGTATAATTTGTCAGATTATGTTATGTATATGAAGATATCTTCATGTATGCAATATTAGCATATGCTGGTTTTAAGTATAGCAAAGCATTCATCTTGAAAATGATGTAAGCTGTAACATTTAGTTTTGTTGTATGGTTGTTAGCAAGGTTATAGTCAATAATTTACATTTAGCATATAATATATTTATGTCCACTACTTTAATTGAAATATCAACTTAATTTGATATTAATTTGATATTTCCCAGCCTCAGTGCCACAGCTGACTGAATTTACCCTGTTGTAAAATCAACATGCTCTTAAACAGGCGTAAAACTATCTCTTAGCAACATGACACATATAAGCAATAAAACAAAAACTATATAGTTCTATACCTGCGTGCTACTAAACATCATAAATAGTGTTTGTATATTTTAGGGCGTCCTAATGATTCATAATTTTAACAGAGTGGGCCAGTTCGGGGAAGGAGACAAGACTTGTCAGTGCAACTGGGACTTGCCTTGCAGGCAGCAAGGAATTTCAAATTACAAACTGCTCCTTTAGGTTAATAAGCACTGCATTTACTCATAAGCTATAAAGTCAATGATATAATGACGCCGTTTAAAAATGAGACAGTAATCTATATCCAATAAAAAAGATTTGGATGTGTGTGAAAGGAAGAGGGAGATATAATAGGAGAAACTGCAGACCAGTGTGATATATGCTATATATACAATACTGCTGTGTGCTATTGAGGTTCGACCTGCCAGCACAGTACAGTCAGTCGCTGCATTTTAATGCGTAGAGCTTTGAAACTAATGAATCTAATGAGGGATTAATCATTAACAATCCACCACCACTGACTACAGATCTATCTTTCTGACATATGTGAACTCTCTGTGCTTATACACACACAAAGAGCAACTGTGACAGAGAGGTCTTGTAAAACTATCTCTTTTTTCACCCCTTCTTCACTTTTCCTTAACTCGACATGCCTGCTGTAGCAAACTCCGGCCCGGAGTTCAATCTAATTAGTGTGGTTTGTTAATTAAATGAGCATGCCACTAACGAGGTAACCTGCTGTTCCTTGATAATGTTAATTACCCTGAAGGGAAAACCTCTCAACACGGCCATTTAAACTGTCAGTCCACATTCCCCGCAGGATTATTGATGATTTGAAAAACTGAAGGCTGCTCTTGAGCACTACTTTGCTCGCTGGCTCGCTCCCCTCCCATTCATTTTTTTACCTTGTTGACTAATTTTTTTTCCCTCCTAGTTTGAAGGTGATCTCTCTCAGCTTTAACACAGAGACACAGCCATGCAGTTTACTTTAGTGTCGCTCAACAGTTTATGTTAGCACTGTGGCTCTACACTTATCTCTACTGGCTAAATGCAATATGTCATGTGTAACACACACATACAGTACGCACACGCTAAAACACAATTACACACAATCAGACACTAGAGCAAAGGTGTTAAACCTGCCTGTATAAATCTTTTTTCTCACTGTGACTAACATTATAGTCCAATCAACACACACATCTCCATAATGGCAAGCTAACAGAGAGACACTTGACACTTCTAGGAGAGGTTTAGAAGAGGTGGGGAATTTGATGAGAGTTATAGGAGACTATAACTAAAGAAATTCAAGCAAGCAGCAGATTGCTGCTCCATGCCTTGGTCAAGAGCACCCAGTTTCACAACTACTGAACTACTCTGTCCCACTTAAACCACACACACACACACACACACACACACACACACACACACAGTGTGAGCATGTACAAGGTCAGGTGGAAGGAGATCCTGCACTACAGCTAACCTCATGCTCACAGAGGGAATTGTGTTTGGTCTCCAAGCACTGCCTATTGTGTGGGTCTTCAGTACAAAGAGACACATTCATTTGACTGCTTTTTAATACAGTACTGAGAGCTCAAGAGACAGAATCACTGAGTGAGAGAGAAAGAGACAGACCGAGAGAGAAAGAGAGAAAAAACAAAGGCACTGTAACAGGCAGTGGAAATTAGACTAGGTTACACTTTTTTTTTGCTGAGTTTTATACTGAGCTGGAAGAGTAAATTAGAAGCGGGATAAAAAAAGATGTCTGTAAAGAAGTGTGTTTTGTGATGTATGTGAGTGTGTGTGTGTCTCACCTGTACAGGGCTCTGTTTGACCTCGTTACTGCTGGGCGAGCTGAGTCCTGTGGCCTGTTGAAGAAGGAACTGGCGTGCTGCCTGGAGAGCCTGTGGACGGGAGAAAACAGACGGTGATGAGTCTCTCTCTCTCTCTCTCTCTCTCTCTCTCTCTCTCTATTTCAAAAATTCAAATTCAATTAAAGTTCAAACTTTATTGGTCACACACACAACCATACACAGTACGATGTAATGTGAAGTGCTTTTTCTGACTGTCCGTGACATAAAATAGAATTTACATAAACCAGAATTTACTTGTATACAGGTAGAAAAGGAAAGATATTAAAATATAATGTAAACGATATAAAAGAAAGATGGCAAACAGTGTGACTATATTTGTAATAAAGGGCAGGCATATGCAGTTGTTTGTGCAGTATAATGCTGTGCACCATGAGGCTGAGGTAGTTGTAGAGTAGTGAAATTGCCAACATATATAATAAATATTTATAAATATGTGGTAATATGGTTACATTAACAGGAATGTAGATGTTGTGGGTGTTGTGCAAACAAGTCCAAGCTCTAGGCCTAGGTGTTGTCCTGGTAGAGGGCCCGAATGGCCTGTGGGAAGAAGCTCCTCCTAATTCTCTCTGTGTTGGCCTTCAGGGAGTGGAAGCACTTCTCTGACCACAACAGATAAGAGTCCAGGGTTCGGATGGCTGAGGTCCTTCACTATCTTCCTGGTCTTGGTCCAGCACTGCTTACTCTAGAAAGGGAGCTCAGTGTGGATGTTACACTCAGCTGATCGGACCAACCTCTGGAGAGCCCGTTTATCCTGCTTGGTGCTATTCCCAAACCAGACTGTTGCTTTCTGTCAGGGTGCTCTCGATGGTGCAGGTGTAAAAGTTTCTTAGCAACTTAGAGGGCAGTTTAAATTCCTTTAAGTGTCTAAGGTGGCAAAGACGCTGTTGGGCCATCTTCACCAGGGTGTTAATGTGACAGGACCATGATAGGTCCTGCGTGAAGTGAACACCAAGGTACCGGAAATTGTCCACTCTCTCTACTGGGGCACCGTTGATCTTAAGGGTGTGGTAGCTCCTCTCCTGCTTCGTGCTGAAGTCCACTATCAACTCCATTCTCTTGCTGACATTCAGGAGGAGGCTGTTCTCCTGGCACCTGTTCTCCAGGCTTTTTAATCTCCTCCAGGTGGCCTTCTCGTTGTTATCAGAGATCAGGTCCACCACACCAGTGTCATCAGCAAACTTGACAATGGTGGTAGAGTTGTAATTGGCCACACACTGGTAGAGTTGGAATGGTGGCAGAGTTGGAAATGGCTACTCTCTCTCTCTCTCTCTCTCTCTCACACACATACACACACACACACACACACACACACACACACACACACACACACACACACACACACTCACACAGCTTAAATTTCCTCAAAATCACAGGGGGATACACTCAGCTCACTTAGACCAAAATGAATATGAAGAAATTACATTCATTTATTGTGTTAGGTTTCACAGATGTTCCTCCATTATCACCATTACACGTTAATATGTTTAAAAATAATTGAAAGTACATAATAGGAACACTGATTTAGCTTTACTCTAAACGCTAATTAGGCACAACACATGCACCTTCCCAGGTAAAACATACACACTAAAGGTACAAAAGATGCACCCTTGATTGTACCACCACAACAAGATGGAAAAGTATTTTAGTATCTTTTTTTCTGAGAATGCATATACTATATGTATATCTGTCTAACTAATGCACCTGTACAGCACCATCCTGACTCAAAAGAACAGGGTATTAGTGTCTGAACAGTTTGCGTCTGAGCTCAGGAATTTTAGTTACCCTGTTTTTGTTTGAACACACCAAGCCGGGGGGCAGTGGGCCAACGGCAAAACATGCCTCTCCAAACAAAAACACCAGGCGGCAGTAAATCAGGGGGCAAAGCATACTTTTTGAAGAGCACCATCAGGATGCACATTTGCTTCCTGGCTCCAAAGAGAGGGAGGAAGGCTACATGGTAAATATTGATTTATGAAAAAAGTGGGGCCAGACCACCACTTCATAGGAGGAAAAAAACAGTAAGCATTATGCTTTAACCTGACACTCTGAGATACAGTTTCTGGTGAATTTACCAGCACCAGATCTTGCTGTGGTATATAAACTCAGAATTACGTGAAGAAAAAAAAAAAAAAGAAAGATACACTGCTGGCTCACATGCCAGACAGCAACTCTTAAAATGGAATGCACTATATGCAACAGGTCTCCTAAATAGGGGAGATGAACTAAATTACCTAAATGGTGTTTTTTTTTTATAACTCCCTGATGTAAGCAATTAATTTACACGAACAGTATTGAAGTCTCTTTAAAATATCTGACACCCACTTTTTGAGTTAATCATGATATCAATTGCAAAAGCACTTATGTGTGTGTGGGTGGGTGCATTGTGAAGTTAACAGCACTGCCCTCTATATAAAAGATGCTTATTCTTTTAAAAAAATATGAGAGAGAGAGAGAGAGAGAGAGAGAGAAAGAAAGGCCCATCATGCAATCAAATGTATGGCCTGCATGATGAAAACCATCTGCTGTACCAAGAGCACTTGTTACTTTTGCTGAGGTCGCAACTGAATAGTGCACACACACACACACACACACACACATACACACATGTATCACCCATACACCCCCCTCCACCCACTCACACCCTGAAAAAGCCCCTCCGTACAACTGAACAGGAACCATGTCCTGTCAGAGTGTGACCTCAGTAGTAGGCTTTATAAACTAAAATGGACTAAAAACACCTCCCAGTCTAGCCTCAGCCAGTCCAGCTGCACACAAACACACACACACACACACACACACACACCAGGCATGTGGTGGATATTAAATATCCACGCCAGATATGACCACATATGTATGTGCGCTTAGGCACTCATCTACAGGCACACACCAGTGGTGGCCTGGGACTAGATGGGGTCTGGCAACAATAAAGGCTAATTTGGTCCAAATTACAGCACTGATTACGACACTTTCTTAATAAACCAGTCATGCTGCTAATAAGCTCAACTATTATCTTGAGGTGATCTCTGTCTCTTCTTGGCCTTTTCAGCTCCTTTCTTTGGCCGTGCTTGATAGACTAAGAAAAATGTGTGGTCAGTGCCTCGGTGCTTCTGTGCTACATCAAGCTGAACTGAGAGCAGCTCAGGGGCAGAGGTTGGGCAAGCCAAACATGACTGGAAGGAGCCAGGGCTGTCTTGGAGTCTAGGGTGCTGAAGCAGGCATCTCCCTGTGGAAACTGCGCATAGGCTCCCCGTTCAGGGTGGATGAAAAGCTATTGGATTAGTCTTGACAACGTACAAACTTTGGACAAGCTGGGTAAACTTAGACTCGGAGTTGGAAAGAAAACAATAAGAAAAGAGAGTCTTGCAGCCAGAAACCCTGTGAAAAACTGACATCCATGTTGACTTGATTTCCTTTGCTTTCGCTTTTTGCTTTGTCAAGTCTTTGATATAAGTCTTTGAGAGAATAACTGTGTCGTACAGTGACCTGTGAGTCTTTGGCCCTCCCTCTGCATGTCCTTCTAAAGCCTCATGGCATTCACCGGCGTGCGCTGCACCTTTAAAGAAAATATGAGGGAGGCGGCGGGTGGCTGGGTCCAACAACAGCTCCATTGTACTGCGACGTTAGACAGGTTTTATTGCAAAGAGGGCGGGTGGGCGCTAAGAGAGAGAGACAGAGAGAGAAAGAGAGAAAGAGAGAGAAAAAGAGAGTGGAAGGGGAGGGTGAAGAGGTCAGCGCCCAGCTTGGAGGCCTAAGCTGCACTGTGTGTGAGTTCTCCTAACTTGTCATCGGCCAAACCAACCCCCCACCCTCCCCCCGTAAATCAACACTCCTGACATGGGCTTTAATAACACAGCATTTTTTTTTTTAATTCATCAGGGTTGGGGGGAGTATGTGTGGGGCTGTTGCAGGGTACCCTTTTTCTTTCTCTTCTTGCCCTCCCTGTAGGTGTAGAGAGGCGGAACTCTGGTATTCACTTGAAGGTCCATTTATGGAAAGTAATGAGGAAAAAATTATTTTTGGCATATGTGCCTAGCAGTACATATTCTCTCCATCTTACTTCCCATTCCACAAGCAGGGGTGCAGCATCTACATGTGGTCCTCGTCCACCAAAAACAAAGTCGGGCAGAGCTCTTTTTGCCTGTTCAACAGGCGTTCCAAAACAAGGCACCAAGACACACAAACAGGGCATGATTGGGCGCCTCTTCCCTGGCGGGCCCAGGTTCTATTCATTAGGCTCAGGTTGCTAAAGCAAACAGTGCAAGGAGGTGATGAATCTGGGCAGAATGTGGGGTGTTCTCTCCCCTCTTCTCCCTCTCTGCTGTAAATCCAAATAGAGCAGAGTTGGCTTGTCTGTGTACAGGTGGGCACCATATGCTGGAATGATCCATCATCGCTGACAGAGGACCATTGTTGATGCTTGCAACAACCCCCATGACTACCCCCTTAGAAAAACAGGAGCCTCCGTCCCCACGTTAGGCCGTCGCTGGGTGTGGGCGGATGAGTGGATGGTGGGGAGTACTGGAAGCAGACTGGGTCAGAAGGTATCAGGTTACAGAAGCTGGGTGCACAACTGCAGACACCTTCAGAAAGCTTCCAGCGTCTGTTGGAAGAAGTCTGGATCACATATGTATGGAAAGGAAAAAGGAAAGCGAAGGAGGAGAAGAGAGGAGAGGACAAGCACTCCCCATAATCCATGATGCAGAAGCTGGGAACAAGACCCAGTGTTGAAATTCGGTACAAGCTACAACCCAAAAGGAATTACTTAGTGCTCTAACAGAGTCTCTTAATTATACGACCAAGCTGCCCATCCTTTCTGGCTTCCAGTGGAAATCAAACAAATTTGTGGTATATATATATATAAATCCACAACAGACATTTTAATACCCTTTGTGCTACAATAGCTGCTATCACAATCTGCAACTAAGCCCAATAAAGCATTGTCCCAAATAACTTATCAGAGAAACAACATAGCAATTTTTCAATAAACATAGAAAATGAATTTGAAACCTTCCGTGTAATTAGTTCACACTGTTTAGAAAAGCAACTGGGTGTGACCACTGTGTGATTAATGTAACCAAACCTCATGTTAGCACATATGGACGAGTGTGGTCAGACTTTTTTAGCAATAGACCAAAGAGACCTACTGGAAGGTCTATTTTAAAACCATAAGGAAATCATTTTTTCCAATTAACAAAATTACTCTCCATAAATAACTAGTAACCGATCTTTTTCCTTCGGTAGGTTGAGAATTTGAAAAGTTTTAGAAAAACAGAACAGTTGATTCATAGAGGAAAAAACCCTCCCGCAATCGAAATTAAGCCTGGTTTTTGGAATAAAGCCTGAAGAAGGACTCGTCACACTTAGATGATTCTGTGCAGCTGGTACACCACTGTATGCCTGCTAACTCAGGATCAGCAAGGAAACAAGAAGAGAATACAAAGGCTTCATCTTCTTCAACTGAAAGCATTCAACCTTAACGGAAAATCCAAGCTATGCTAAAACTATCTTTGGAATGTGAGCTTGCAAGATTTTGTGACAAGACCACAATAGTATTAGCACGGGAAATAACACACTTGGCATATAAGGGGAAACGTAAGTAAAAGTACAAGCCAGGAACCAATGTGTCACTCATTTGCGAAATGATTGTAGCAAGAAGCACAATGACTGGCTTTACAGTATCACTAGATATACCTCAGACAGCCACTCCTTGATATCTAATGCCTGCAGAAGTATGATTAGGCATGGTCACTTGCAAAGATTCCTGTCTCACTGTCACCTGCGGAAGAAATCTGTGGCATTTTAAGCAATTGTTGCAGACCAGGATGTTGAACCATGCAGCATCTTCAAATGTCATGTGACGCACAAAAAAATGACTTCAGGGCCTGCCACATCTATAGCAGAGGCAAGGTATGTCCAATGAGCAGAGGTTCAGTAACTCTGATCTTCCACTGAAAGCCTGTCTGGCTCTTTTTAAAAGCTAGAAGTTGCAATGCAGCTGGCTACCAAATGAGCTATGTCTACAGTTGCTCCAGTGCGTCTACAGTGCTCCGGTCAGGCACATTGGGCCCGTTAGCAGCTGTCCACCATGGGCCATGGGGCAAAATGTGCAATCTTGGACAGGATCAACTCCACTGGCCTGCGCCAAAGTTTTTCTAGATCTTAATTTTGTCCCCATGACTCATTACCAAGGCCGTAGACTGCAGAGCTGGCCAATTTCACGGTGGGTTACAAATAAACTGCACTTTTGACCATTTTCTCTCCTTTTCTTCCCACTTTTTCCCCTCCTGTTGACCAAAGCTGGTTTTAATTTGCTACTTCCTGCTCCAGCGTGCCATTCATAGGCCCTTTCAGTTGCTTGTCACATTTGTTTTCACTCAAAACCATTAGAATGTTAATCTCAAAAAAATTGAAAAACCAAGCAAATTAGCCAACATTCAAATTATTTAAGGAACCTTCAAAAAACATGACGTGCTGTCCTCTTGCCATTTAATGTAATGTTTCCGCAATATAAAGGCTACAGCGAAACCTTAAATTTTAAATGGCTACAGCAGGCCTCTCTGGACTCACGCTGGCCATTAAAATGAGGAAAGGGTGAACTAGAGCCAAAGCAATAAAAAATAAACTTAAAGAGGAGGTAAAAAAAAAAAAAACATCAAAAATAAGCTGCAATATTTGAAAAGCCTGACCGGTTTAATTTTTTTTTTCATCCTAGTCTTTACAAAAGTAACCTGTTTGAAACATGCAGCCACTTGCCACTTTCCAGATGCGGGTTCCTCACCTCCAAGTCGTTTAGAAAAAGCCCAAAGAAAAAATAGCATCCTGGGGAAAAATATGGCAGGCTTACTATTAAAGGTAATAGTAAAGATATAGAAATAAGCTATCCCCATATCCTGCTCCAAAAGAGCCATGAAGGAAGATAATGCACTATGGCAGGGCTCTCTCGGCATCATTAGCATGAGACATGCTCATAGAAAGAAAGAATGAAGGAGGTAAAGGGATAGACAGAGAGAGTGAACAAGAGCAAGAGAGAAGAAGACGGAAAAGCTGCTTCTACCCTATCGGAAGCAGCAGCAGCTGGCTGATTCTTGGCAATTGCATGGTAGTTTCATTGCAGTTCTCCTAACACTGCCCCTCTGGCAGCAAAACAAAGTTCTACTCGATAGACATCTCTTGGCTACAGACACTGCAGAAATTAATAAGAAAAAATGGCATGCTGTCACTGTGGAGCGCTTTTCAAGATCCTGCTGTTTAGATATTAGCAGATCTGCAAGAATGAACTAGAGCACTACAGGGGTGTTAGGGTGTTTTGTGGGTCTCTCCCCCGACTGGCCCCCTTAAAGAGTTGAAAGGTGGCCAATATTGTTCCACTGTGCGCACACCAAGCTCAGGATAGGTCTGACCAGCAACTGAGCTTCCTATCCACACCAAGCATATGGAACATATTTCTGTGTTGTTATTAATAAAGAAAGAAAAAAAGCTAATAATAACGCTACACAGGATGCTGCCAATATGGAACTCTGGAGAAGGGAAACATATATGAAGTATTGTTTAAACAGATGAACACTGTGTGAATATTCTAAACCATTCGCTTGGAAATCCATTACCTTGCATGTCTGGTCAAGAGGGAAAAAAAAACGAATGTGAGAGACCTTTTATGTTTTTGATTTAAATTTTCTACACCTGGTAATGGCCGAAAGTGCAGACACACAGACCTTCCAAAAATAAAGGGTGGCCTAAAAAGAACACAGGAAAAGAGGGAGGTTCTCCAAAACTCACCGTGTGTGGCTGGGTGGGAGTGGTGCCATTTGAAAGAGTGTGTTTTTTACGTGTCTGTGTGTGTGAGTAAAAGTCAGAGATTTAGGAGGGGATAAATCTTACTAGGGAGAAACAGGGATTTTGTCGCCAGTGCTGTGAGGCCACGTTTCATAGCTCCACACAGGCCAGAGAGAAAGAAAATATCTTGCACTGTGTTAGAACAATCTTTGACTCCCCTGTACCCTGCTAATGGTAACAAATAACAGGTTTTTCACTAAATATAAGTAAAACATACTGCATTTAATAACGCTACAGCAAAAAAACCCAATCCAACTCTTCAGCAATAATCCATTCAGTATATCTGCAGTACCTGGAAACTATCATTGATCTATCATTGGATACTTTTTTAAGTAAGTGTAGAGAAACCAATATTTCCCTCGTCTTTTCCCTCTTCTTCTTTCTTTCCAATGACTTTAATCTCTTTTTTAAGATGGCAAACACAAAAAAAGCGGGCAGAAGCAAGCTAATTAGCAACACTTAAAAAAGAATCTGGCTTCATTGTTCAGAGTCCCTCGGCCTCGCCAGTTACCAGGGCAACAACTTTGAGAGTGTCACTGGGTGCATTTCTTTGTTTCTTTCTTTCTTTCTTTTTTTAATTCCTGTTCTTCTTCTTTCTTCCCTTGCCCCCTCCCTGGGCTCTCTGTGAGCCAGCAGTGGAGTATAGAGAAATAAAGAAAGAAAGAGAAGAAGAAAGTGGAAGGGCTGCCCTGTCCCATAGTGAGTAAAGGATTTTGGAAGGCAGTGGGTCTGAACACTTGATCCTTAAGTAGCCATGCATGGCATACCGGTGAAAGTATGTGTGTGTGTGTGTGTGTGTCGTTCTCTTTCCACCTCGTCACCTGACGCGCGCTGAGACAGCAAAAACACACGCCAATTAGTCTCAATTATGGCCGCCATTTCCTGATGTGGACGACGTCCAGTAGGAAATGTACTCAGCAGCCTACAGACCTCCATTCTTCCATTCCCACCCCTCCCTCTTGCTCTCTCCATCTTTCTGTCTTCCTCTTTCCAACTCTGCCACTTCCTATGATCCCTCTCTCCCTGTTTCCTCACCACTTCAACTCTTACCTAAATCACTCCCTCCCTCTTTCGCTCTCCAACACCCGCCAAAATCGCTAAATCCATTCCCGTTCCAGCTCCCTCCCTTTTCCTCTCTTTCTTCTGCACCTTCTCTCCCACCACTCTGTCAATCAGGGCGCAAGGAGCCATGCCTCCCTCACATTAATACTCTGCGGAGGATCTTTCATAATTGCCATGGCGACTAGGCGAAGGTCAATGTCTGTGGTGCTTCGAGAGCTGCTGGGGAAAAATACACATGCTTTGCCAGGTAGAGCACATTATTCATATATATAAACTTTCTCAACATAAAAGCTTGCTTTGTATTAAAAAAAAAGAAGTAAAAGAAACCAAAGAGAAGTGTCAACAACTAAAAATAATACTTAAACTTGAAGGACTGAAATGAGAATGAGTATTCTCCATGTCCCAGAAAAGAAGCAAAACAAACCAGTCTGGGGTTCATGACCTCTGACCCAACCCGAACTCTGTCACAGACCTGCTGCTGACCTCAGCCTGGCTAGGTCACTTCACACAATCCTGATGGCCAAGGCAGTGACCTCTGACCTTGCCACTTGTCATCAACCATCCATATAAGCAAGTCATTCAGGATGAAACCCAATCAACAAACAGAACATGTTTAAGTTTAAGAAAATAAACCTCAGCACAGACCACGTTCCGGCATTTTCTCCGGCATTATGCTGTACGCAAGTATTTGATATAAGTTATATCTACTTCCAGTTAATTTACATATTCCATACTAGACATTCACATATTCCATACTAGACATTCATAACTTTCAAACAAGTTTATGTACATTATCAACAATCCAAATAAAACAATTTGCTTTATCAAAAGAAAGTATCGCTTGCCACGTAAGTTCAAGCAAGAGTCCCATATTACAGAGAATTAAACAGCTAATAGCTGCATCCATACACAATGGTACACATGCAAAGCAAGCATTCACATGAAACTGCAAAACAAAATATGAACATGGCATTATATTTTAGAAAAAGAAATCTAAGAAAGACTTTCATTTTCTGTTCAGTTAATCAGTTGCTGTTCTGCTTTCCTCACTGGCTTGTTTTGTTGATTTGTTTTATAAGAGGCAAGTGATATA
>CM074964.1:6576676-6599125 GCA_037577455.1 Pangasius macronema | reverse complement strand
TGATATAAGTTATATCTACTTCCAGTTAATTTACATATTCCATACTAGACATTCACATATTCCATACTAGACATTCACAACTTTCAAACAACTTTATGTACATTATCAACAATCCATTGGAATTAGCAAATTTCACTGCAAGCAACAGCAGTTTGACTTTTTGCAATAAAAATGTTTTCCTAAAAAGGTGAAGGAAAAACAAATCATTAAAAAAACCTGTTGTCACATTTGCTTTATCAAAAGAAAGTATCGCTTGCCACGTACGTTCCAGCAAGAGTCCCATATTATAGAGAATTAAACAGCTAATAGCTGCATCCATACACAATGGTACACATGCAAAGCAGTCATTCACATGAAACTACAAAACATCAAAATATGAACATGGCATTATATTTTAGAAAAAGAAATCTAAGAAAGACTTTCATTTTCTCTTCAGTTAATCAGTTGCTGTTCTGCTTTCCTCACTGGCTTGTTTTGTTGATTTGTTTTATAAGAGGCAAGTGATATAAATCGTGTCAAGAACAACTTTCATATCATTTCCCGTATTAGCAAACAATTTATCTACTAAAGTAAAACAGTTATGAATATTTGTAAGATATTAGCACTAATTACAGATTACAGTCAGTCTGGTTTTGCTAATAGGCATTTGCTCAGTCATATACAATAGACGCATGTATATATGCACATACATAATATGATGAGACATTGATTCTAGCTTATGTACTGAGCTGGCAATCTTTAAGCAATTATTTCATCCTGATCTTCTCTTTATGAATACAAATGAACTAACGCAATACAGATGTGACAAGATACTGAATTAAGAGGTCTGATGCAGTGGCAGGAATTTTTATTGCGCGTGTGTACGTGTGGGTTTGTGTGTGCACCTGTTTACTGCAGTCATACAATTTATAGTCATATATATTAATCAGCACTGATTGAGGAAACACGGCTACTGTGGCATGTCACCCAGTTACAGACAATCGCTGTAAACATGACTTTGTAGCCCAGCCCAGTTAAAATTACTTCAAAAAGACTGATCAGACACACACACAAACACACATACACATGCAAACACACACATGTACACTCAAATGGTCAGGCCCTGCAGAGTCTCTCAAAGGTTTCCCTGGAAAAACTCATAAATTAGTTTTATAACCTGTCCATAAATATGACCTCTCCACATTCCTGAATTAGGACTCAATGTGTGAAAAAATCATTAAATACAGAATATAGGATAACACACAGCACATGTGAAACCCATTATGTCTCATATGCCCATTGTGCTTATAGAGGACTGTAACAAATCAAAACTGGGAGATTTTGTGATTATAAGTTATGACATGTGATGGCGTTTAATCTTTTATGTTTTGTCTGGATAAATCTAAAAAAAAAAATTAAGAAAGGCTGCCTGGGTAACATTAACAGTACAACACTGGCCATGTTACATTGTTTTAAATGATTAGCTTAGTTTCTTAAGGTTTTGGATGTGCACTGTACGTTTTTTGTAAACCTCATGTGACGTCACAGAGAAGCCAAAAACGCTCGGAAGTAATCGCTAACTGCCCTTTTCCATATATGTGAACTCTCAGATGGCCTTAACTGGTTAGTGTCGTTCTGATTGACAGGTGGCGTATACAGATTCGCATCCCTCCCACTCAGAGAGCAAGGCTAATTTTCCTCTCTTGGACTCCTGGCCACAGACAATTGTGGCTAAGTCAGGATTCAAACACCTTTCTGTTGTGCCACTTGGGACCTGCAAAACCTTAAGAAATTAAGCAAATAACGTTACTACGAAAAGCATAATACCAGAGCACACGTTGCATACAGAAATTATCAGGGATAATCTTAGACTAGGCAACAACTTCCACACACACATTACTCAGGTACCACCACAATGCTGCAACTCAGAATGGCCTTTCCTCTTTGGTTGACTGGGGTACAACCAGCCCTTTGGCAATTAAAAGTATGGAATGCTTTTAAGTGACGACACCTTTCAATGTGCCGACAGCATTAGATTTACTCGATGCTATAAGCACTCATTCCCTTCCTAAAAGGGATATCATACTCTCATCCAAAGCCACAAATCTCTTCCTCCCTTCATGCTGTCCTTTTGTTCTGTAGCCTTAAGCTGCTTAGGGCAAACAGAGAGAGAGAGAGAGAGAGGAGGATGAGGGACAGAAAGGAGAAAGAGAGAGAGTTCTATTGAAGAAATGCAGAAAAGGTTGACACCCAAATGGTCACTCCACTAACACCACCCACATCCAAAAGCTCTACCAGGCTTTGTTTAATGCAAGGACGAGAGGTGGTCATTACCAATTGAATGCTAACCAGGTAGCCCAACCAAGATAGGCCAACGTCCACCATGCGAGTGCCAGTCCAAACTCTTTTCTCCCCCAGTTAAGCCTGTCACAAGCTGGATTCTGATTAATGAATGTCCAGACAGCCTTGTGTGTTTGTTCTGTGTTATTTGGCAATGGCATCATCAAATGCTAACTCGCTATGACCAATCTGCCCATCCCTGATATGGAAGTGGGCAGTCAGCATCTCCTATGAACTTCAATCACCCAGCCTATGATATTTCATAGCCTGCAGTTTTAAAATATGTGGTGTAACATGTAAAGGAGGAAGTACTTGTCTTACCATTATAGATTGGTAGCTCTGGATGGGAACTGCAAGTGGATGGGAAGTGGCTCTGATTAAATTGGGAGAAATCTGGGCAAAAAAAAGCTATAGCCAATGTTCTAAGCTTTCACTATAAGTTTGGGTGATCAAATCCTAAAAAGCCATTGCCAAGCATGGCTGGAAGTCCAAGAGACCACAATTGACCTTTTGATCTGACTTGTTACCATGTAATCATGGTAGTGTGTTAGCTCATGCAGCTCATGTAGAATAGTGCTGCCCTATAACATTGCAGCAGTAGCAGTTTGAAAAGATTGGTGGTTGTCATGCAATTGGACAGCCTCAGCTGGTGGGGAAACCGGCAGAAAATTGGGTAGAAAGGGCCCAAGCAACACTCGAAGAGTCTTGCAGGTCCACCAGCAGAAAAGACAATGAGAGGTAACACAGAGCAAAATAAACAAATACATGTTCAGTTGAAAGGATGAGAAACACAACTGCAGAGCAAAGTGAAAGCAGAAGGGGAAGACAAGAAGAGTAAGAGTACTAGGAGAAGAGGAAGTGAGAGAGACAATAGTTGAGCATACTCTCTGTCTCTCCATCTGTGCAATGAACCGTGAGATGAGAGATCCATGGCTTCCACATGCATCATCTTAAATCCTCCTAAAAGCAAGCAAGCTGTCTGTTGGCCATGACTGTGAACCTCCTGAGGGGCTGGCACTGTCCCAAAGGGCCAAATACATCTCATCTCTCTCTCTCTCTCTCTCTCTCTCTCTCTCTCTCTGTCTCTTATATCCCCACTGTCCTTTTACAACTCATTAGGAATTACGAGAGCCCCTTTGTCCTAACATTCTTCCTTGCGAGGTTACCCAGAGTGCCCGACCTGAAAAGGGGCCTGCTTCAAAATACCTCTCAGCCATTCTCACCAGCATGCACTGTTTAGTGTGTAACAAAAATTTGAGTCATCACCGCCCCCTCCTTCTCTTTTTCCCCCTCTCTGTTTCAGTTGAGTGGCACTCCTGGAGAAAATTGCACTTCAGTAGCAATGTACGTCTCTCCTCCTACTGTATCTCCCAGTCCCTCTCTCCATAGCCTAATCACACATGTATTCGCTGCTAGCTCAGGTGCAATATCACAAACCATGCTATGTGAAAACTAGGACTCCTAAAGCAGAGAGTTCCTGTAGAATGAGGTGTTCCCTCCACCTCAAAGCCTCTGGGAGGAGAGAGAGCGCAAGGGGATTCCTGGTAGCTTAAATTGAGGGGGTACCTTTTTAGCTGCTGAGCTTAAAACAAGCACTAAGAAGGGTACAGTGGAGGAGGCGGAGGGAAAAAAAAAACAAAAGGAAAAGAAGGGCACCTGGTTTTCGTCAGATACACACATACACACATACGCACAAGCGAGTGCAAGCTATGAAAGGAGGGGTGATATGAGGCTTCACAGAGCCGCTCTGGTCCCACCGATGTTTGTAACCTGCTATGTGCCATTTGGAAAGCATCCTGTGTGAAGGCCTGCTTTGAAGCAAAATGACTGCCTACTGGAAAGGGAGACAATAAGTGAGAAAGAGAGACACATCCTAGTCCAGGTAAAAAAAAAAAAAGTGGATGAGACATCTGAAGTGAATCACACTCATGCTAGTGAAAAGAGAAGACCCTGTGGGTGGATTTGTGGAACAAGGAGGGGTGAAATACTACAAGGACTTGGCCAGTGTGTACTGTTGTTTTTCTTTTCTTTTTTTCTTCCATCCCCCGCTCAAGCAAGGTTTTTTTTTCTGCTTTCGGGGTTGTGAAGCAGACAAGAAACATTCCTCAGGGGGGCCCTGGCCTTTCTTGACACGTCTCAGCGTTACACTGCCCCCCCCTCCACCCGTTCACTTCTTTTCTCCCGTCCCGCCACTTCGACCCCACTCTCCTCATTCTCTCATCTTTGCCTCTCCAGTCTTTCCTCTTGCCCACTTAGCCCCCATCTCCTATCTGTCCACACCTCTTTGACTTATCCTGCTCTATATATCTCTGTATCCACTCACAATACATCTCATTCTCTTTATCTCTCTACTTTAGTGCAGCTTCTTTCTAGCCGCTTCCTCGAATACGCCAACTCAACCTACTCTAACCTCCTTTTTCTCTCTACCTCTCTTCTCCTCTTTCCCTTGACTCCAACCCATCTTGCTCTATTTCCACATATACCCCCTCCCTTTCCTTCTCCATAGCTCTTTAGGACCTCTGTTTATTTGCTGTGGGTCTGTGACGGCTGCGGAGATGTCTGTGATTTCTCCCAGGCTCTGGAGGGGCCCATGGAGAGAGTGCTTTGTGTCCTGTCTGTTTTTTTTTTTTCCTCCTCTTTCCCCCCTCTCTCTGCTCCACTGAGTTCCACCACTCCCACTGCATCCAGGTGAAAGAGCCGGGTTTGTTGAAAGAGGCGGATGAGAATGGAGCATCAGGAGGGGAGAGACAATGCAGAAGCGATAAACAGAGAGAGGAGGAGTAAGAAAGTGTGTGTGTGTGTGTGTGTGTGTGTGTGTGTGTGTGTGTGTGTGTGTGTGCGTGTGTGTGTGTGTGTGTGTACATGCAGGTGGGTGGATTTGCGTGGGACTGGGTGGCTGGGAGGCACTTCCTGAGAAAACTGTGGCAATCTTTGTTTTTGCTTTTTTTAGGTGAGCCAGAGAGAAGTGAAACACAAACCATCAACGGACTAAGCCTGCCGTATGAGTTGTAAGAAACTTACAGGAAGTCATAGACACATAAAACTTTAAAGGGTTTTTTTTTGTACAGAAAAGCAGGGTATTTGAACTTGTCAGTTTTTACTATTTTCAGACTTTTGCTCTCTCTCTCTCTCTGCCCTTTTATAACCAGAGTGGAAAACCAGCGATTACCACGTAATTGCTAGGGCACAATAACCAATCCCACATCATTGATCCCCACATCATTGATTATCACTGATTCATTTTCTGTTTATTAAAGAATTACATACTTTTATCAGTTTGTAGTTACAGCATCACATTACATTATAGCAGCTATAAATAGGTGTTCCCTCACTTTTCCTGAAGTTAATAAGACAAAAAGACACAACGTGTTATCAAGAATCTCCAATATTCTCCATTCTGAAGGCTTTTTGGTGGGAAAACCTGAAGTGCTGACACAAGTGACGTCCAAAAATGTCAAAAACATCTCCATTTCACCGTACTATAGAAATGTTAACGAGCACATTGATATTAACCTGTGATTCACCTGTCGCACGTGCTCTTAAACAAAATTAAACAGATTCAAGAATTCAGCAGTGTAGTGGGTGATTCTGGCACAACTTTTCTTTTGAGCTATTACAACCCGAAGAGGAGTGGGAAAAAAAGAGAAGTGGCCATGGTACCAATATAAAAAAAAATAAGTCAGTGCCAAGCTCGTTGCCTCAGAACTCAAAATCAGAGCTGAAAGAAAAGGAGACAAAAAGAACACGAAGCATTTCTGATGCTGGACCTCAAATGAAACAGCCAGGAAACATCAGGAATATGATGCGGGTTAGTGACTGATCCAGATTATCCAGCACATAGCTGTCAATTCTTTCACCAGAGTCGCTTTTTTGTGGTTTTAGCTTTTGATCCAGTATCTCAATCATGCGATTATAAGGAAGTATTGTGGTTAATACAACCATTTGTGTATTGTTAAGTGTTCAAATAGGCACCCTGGGGGTAGAGGGCGGGGCCTTCTAAATTTCTATCTGCAGGGAGAGTCGGGAATATGACACCTCGTAAAAATGATTAAAAAAAAATTTTTTTTAAAATACGTGGGTGTAGGGAGCTTCGTATACATTTACACCCAGCTCACACACTCTGTTCTGAACATTTAAACAACAACGAATGCCATATGTTATCATAAAAACGCTCTCCCCCGCAGTATTATGGGTGGAAGCTTAAAAAAAAAAAGGGAACATAAAAAAAAAAAAGATGTTAAAGGAAGGAATGGTCACTGACTCATTTTTCTGAGTAAACTGCTGCTTTACCAATTTTGGTTTGATGATATGAAACAAAAAGTCTTGGTGAATAAAAACAACCAAGATTTCTGGTTGTGTTGATGGTCTGATGAAGTGTTGTTGTTTTTTTTTGAAATCCTGGAGTCTGCTTCAGTTGAGTCCGGAGTGTTAGAGCAGAGAAATCAATCAATATACATTTAATTCAAGAGGCCTCTAGGGGCAGGATTGTGAAACACAGGTCTGAGCCTGTTCAAACAGCAGAGCAAATCACATTTATTTATTTAGTTTTTAGATTGAATGTTCTTGTTACGAATTACAAGTTACCAGAGCTGATGAGTTTGCCTGAAGTAGTCGCATTTGCTTTCATATTCGTGTTGGTTGGTATTAGTTGTGGCGCAGATCGAGTGTACGCTAAGCAGGTCAATATTAGCTCGTAAACTAGCTATCAGAATGGATATTTCACCATGGATTAGGCTTTACCTGAAAATCATTTCTGAACGTAGCCCAGGCTGGTGATTTCAGGTGATGTGTTTTTTTTTGTTTAATTATTTTTCACCCAAGGAAGCAAGTGTAAATGTTTTAATGAAAGTGGAAATTCTAACCTTTTCATCGATTTTTAAGTATTTATAATTAGGCAGTTATTTTATTACAATTCAAAATGTACTAAAATATATTGCTCATTGTTTTGTAATAAAAGAAAAAAAAGTTTTTTATTCTATATATTTTTCAACAAATCAGATCTGTTTATTCGGAAATATTAAATTCACTTCTTATTTTATTTAAAATATTTGTTAAGGTCATGTAGTATGAACAGATCATTTGTAGACACAAAGCTTGACTTCTTCATATATATATATATATATATATATATATATATATATATTCTTTATATATATATATGTGTGTGTGTGTGTGTGTGCTTCCCCATCCTATATCATTACCTATTTATGCTAAACAGGCCAGTAACTTTCTACACGCAACAGAAACAAAGAGTGAACGAGGCAACGAGAAGCGGAAAAAGGAAAACAGTGTGCATTAAGTGGGGTTGTGGATGGCATATGTTTGACATTGGGAATGGTTTGGAGTAGGAGTAACTGGCCATTTCTCTTTCTAATTAAAGGCTTTGGCTCACGTGACCACACACAGGTGCAATAACACAGACCTGCTATGGAAGAAAGGCCCGCTTGTGTGAGGTAAAGCCTCTCACTTACTCTTTGGGAGGCTCCCACACACACACACACACACACACACACACACACACACACACACACACACACACACACAAACACACTTGATGGAACTGGGGAAGGGCACCAAAGAGGAAAAGCAATTCACTTCAATTACCTTCATTAGAATTCCTCTTGCTTATTTCAATTTACAGAAGCAGGGAAATGTGAAGGGGTGGGTAGTGTGTGTGTGTGTGTGTGTGTGTGTGTGTGTGTCTCTCTCTCTCTCTCTCTCTCTCTCTCTCTCTCTTTCGGTAGAGGTCCTCACACTAAAGGGCATCTGGTAACTTTTAAACTTTTTGGCCGTCTGCAGGCAGCTAATAGACATTGATCATTCCGCAGTCACTCAGCGTTATCCAAGCGCATATGTTCGCCTTTTTTGTGACTCATACATTTGCGGCCCTTTTCCTCAATAATATCCCGATTACTGATATTACTTCAGAAAGCAGACCAGCGAAGCCAGCGTCATTGTTTGGCCGAGAGTTTGCCAGCATTTCACTCGATTCACGGACAAAGCTCGTGGCCTTACTTTTGTGCTATCAAAATCGCAGCGCAGCTTCTGTTGGCCGGATGAGAATGCCTGGCTTGTGTTTAGGGGGCTGGTGTGAGCCGAAAAGTGAAAGTATTTCAGCCAAGAAGGTCCGGGAAGCAGTGAGGAAATTCCAGCTGACGCGCTGGACAGGGGAGACACTGACGCATGGGCCAGAGCAGAAAACAGAGCAGGGTGCAACATTATTCGTGCTGACGTGTCATCTAAAGCAACATGCTATTGAGAGCATTAACAGAATTACACTGTGGTCTGGGAGTGCAGCAATCGATAAGCGACTGGAGGGGAACCAAAGGTTCCTTGGTTCCTTCGTTGCTTTTATTAACCATAATACTAAAACACATTATATGGCCAGGAGAGCTGATGGTAGCTAATTTGAGTCCAAAACACTGCACAATTTGTTCTGGTGTTGATACTCCTGGCTCGGACAAATCACTAGCCTTTTTTTTTTTATTCATACTTGCCCAGCAGACAAGTACATTTAATTTCTTTTAGGTTTTGCAAAATGAAAAGACATCTGGTGTGTACGTTTAAACACAATGCGCTTCACGATGACGCGATACATCTCACCGCTCTAAGTGTAGCGTGCGCTCCACACGTCAGCTACACCCAGTCACCTCACAGTTAGACACGAGACAAAACAGCGACTCAGATCATATTTTATGATGTGAGGACAGATCACTACAGCTCATAGCCAAAACACTGGCCGATGACTTTTTGTTGACAGCATAAACACACTGTGCTACATTCAAATCTTTGTCGCAAGGGGCTCCCGAGTGGCGCAACAGAAATGTATTCCCGCTATCGTTGGGAGATCGCAAGCTCGAATCCTGATGATTCCCTGTTAATCAGAGCAACTAGGGAATTGTGGGCATTTGTGAGCTCATATATACTGAAGAGGGAGGATAGGCAAAGACGTTTGGCTTCACATGTCTTGGATATGTGTAGGCTTTCATGCTCCATGGTTGGTAGCTTGTGTGTAGGAATTGGTAGATGATGAAAAGGACACAGACTACACATTTCTTCTCTCCTCTCTACTCGTTCCTTTCCATTACTCTGTATTAATTCACCTAACTAGATAACTAGCATTCTGTGTGTTATCATATAAGTTAGAAAGCACTTTTTTTTAGCCTAGTCAGTTAGGTTTCGGGGGAAAACCAAAATATGAGACTGGGCAGCACATTAGAGCTTCCACTTGTTGGGTGGTCTAGCTAATGAATTTAGCATCATTGGTTCATCCCTGTATAAGTTTTAGGTTTGGACCATCAAGTGCTCAGGTGACGAAACACGTCAGATATTGGGAACATATTTACCTGCTGAACACATTTGTATTGTTTTAAAGGGGACAAAGTTTGTCGAAACTACAGACGTGCATTGACTCATATCGGTGTCTTTAGAAATGTGAATGTTTGCCAAATGTAGGATATTTACTTACTATTCACCTATGATAAGCCAGTGATAATACCTAACCTGGGGGATGAGGAAATCCACAGTGTACACTTGAACACATGATAGTGCAGTTGTGCAATACGCTCTATGAAATACACTGTGTAATGTAAACTGCACAGTTTGCTTCTCATAAAACCACTCGGGTATTTATACATTACACAACGAAGAAATTGCACAAGACACATCTACCAGCAAATAACAGTCTTCCTGTTTTTTTTTTTTTGTTTTTTTTTTCTCACAAAAAAACATGGACACACACCTGCTGCTGTTGAAGGTGCAGTAAATCCACGGGGCTGATCTCCCCATTGGCGTCACCGTTGGACCCACCCTCTCTTCCTCCGCCCTCCGATTGGCTGGTCAGGCTGCTGACTCCGTTTTGGTTGGAGGACGCTGTTCGAATGGTCTCAGTTGCTGATTCTACCATCATCACGTGGCACCTGAGTGAACGAGGACAGTGAGAGAGTGTGTGAGAGAGTGTGAGAGAGAGAGAGACAGAGAGAGAGAGACAGAGGGGTTAAACCAAACAAAGACTAAATGACCATGAACGATTGCAATTGCTTAAGTTGTAGCTCTGGGCATGTTCAAGTCTCAGCAAGCAAACAAGTTTTGCAACAAAAACATGCAAACACAGTAAATCTAAGCACCAGGGAGGAATACAAACTGTACTCATTGTTGCTGCTGAGAATGTGTACTTCTCTGGCATTTCTAAAGAGCACGACATACAATGTCACATCTGCCAACCTTGAAAACTCTCAGTAAACAAATTGCCTGGCTGTCGTTCAAACTGGAGAGGGTCAGGACACCACCTGAGACTCTTAGTGTCCCATATAGATTGGTGAATATACAAGGAATACTTCAAAACCAAGCAGAAGGTCTCATGGATATTTGGTTGGAGAATAATCCTGTGCCAGTGAGTTGATCAGAGACCTCAAACTGGGATTGTTGTGCTTCGTTCCACAAAAAGAAATAATAAAAATTACCCTACATACATACAGAAAATCAGCTCTATTTCTGACTCTCGTCTCTCTTTCAGACATCTTTTGAGACTCTGAGTTTGATGCATGTGCTACAACAACACCAAAGGTCCCTTTTAATTAGAAATCAATTGCTAAACACGTTAAAAAAACAGACCTATTTTTTTTTGTGAGATGGCAAAGAAAACAGAACATTCAACAACGCAAGAATGCAGTAGTAGAGGTTAAGAAGCAAAAGGAAGAGCGTGGGAGAGAGACGAGGAGAACTGGTGGAGCGCGGGATACATAACAAAACCTTCAAATGTGTGAACGCGACCCGCGCCTCTTCTAATAACAAGCACAAGCTCGTCTTTCTGCCTCTTCCAGTTTTAAAAATAAAGTTTTGTTTGGTTTTGTTTATGCCTTTGTGTCTGCGCAACCCCGGGCTTGTCGAACAAAATGCCACGCAGGCATCTGAGCAATGATTAGCTCCTGGGAATGAGGGGCAAATGCTTCATTACTGGAAAACAGTCGAGAGTCGAGACAGAGATGGAAAGATGGTGAAAAAAAAAAAAACCTTGATAGCAGGTGAGGGCTTGACGTCTCGTCTCAGAGAAATCCACTACATATTCATTTAAGAAGAAGAATAAATGAAGGGAATAAAGAGCACAATATGGGGCTGTGTTTGTTGTGGGAGCGGATTTATCGGTACACGGTGCTATCTGGCACATGTGGCCAGCCACAACAACAGCTGCGGAGCTAAAAGATAGAGAGCAGCTTGTCTAGAGCACTGTTAGTGCACACAAAAAATAAGTTTTGACTCTTGGGAGGCACCTGAAACGGCAGAGGGTGAATCAGATTTCAGAACTTTCATCACGGCTCAAGGTTCATAAAGCGTGTCATTCAAAGCCACCTGGTGAAAGTTTGGCTGCTAACAGCGGGCAAATGAAGCGTTCATGCTTAGCTGGCATGACTGAAAGGGATGCCGGCGTATCCGGAGCTATAGAGGACTGCAAACCAATATGAGGGTGGTTTGCCTTTGGATAAACCACGAAGGCAAGCCGTGAAGCAATGGAAGACAGATAGTGGGCTTCCATTTCTTTCACGGGAAGTCCTGGGGAAAATACAGCAACTGAATCCATGAAAAGATGTAAAACTGTTCTGGGTTCAATATGGAAATTATCCAGTTTCCAGGTTTAAGATGAAGAGTCTTGTATCTATCCTGCAACACTGTACATTTGGGAATTTCAGTATCAAGATGGAAAAATCATAAATTCATCAGCTAGCCCACTGAGCAAAACTGCCAAAGTTCAATGACCGATTGCGCCATTTAAACCAGACCAAAAAGCAATGTAACTACAGACTATGGAAAATAAATATGGATGAATAAAAATGAAATCAGCAGATAGTGGGTAACTTTAGATAGCTGCAGTTTATATCTCATGCTGATAATGTCTCTAATGGTGAAGTATGGTGTCTGTGCATTCGACAGAAAGCTATCTGGAGCAGAACTGAGGTTCTTTATAGACCAATATACAAAGCGTTTCGTGTACTACATTTAAACAAACAAATCAAGTGGATTTTTTCCCCTGTTTGTAGGACAAGAGAGGTTAAAAATGCTGGGGACCGTTTTATCTTGTCCGGGAGGCAACTGTGAATGAAAAAAAAAAACTGATAGCCCGAATATGTAATCTGCTCGTCCCGGGCTACTGATTTGTCTGCCCCTGAGTATTATCCAGAAGTTTAATACAGCTGATAAACAGCCACCTCTTCACATCAACGCTCTGCTCTCTTTTTGTTCCCTCTGCTCTCTTCCTACCTTCATATTCTCGCTTCAACACCAACACCGAGATTTTCTACGCCACTAAATTCTAATTCAGAGAGCGTGATAAAGCAGAGTTTCCACTCCGAGAAGCTTGGCAAAGGTACACAGGGCCAAAAGCATCAGATCAGGCAGCGTGACAGAAGCAGTCGGGAGGTGTAAGCATGCAAGGAAGCCTTGTCATATTCAGTAATGGGCCTAGATCGCAGCCATAATGGGAGGTCTTTAAAAAAAAAAAAAAAAAAAAAAAAATCAGGCCAATAAATCAGCAGTTGGGAACCCCTGATTACGACTGCGAGACAGCGGTTTTGCCGAGTCTTGTAATTGTTTTTGGCAGCCTCAGCTGGTGCCAAGGCTTGCCGGGTCTCGTTTGAGCCCCTCCCCTCTTCCAGCTGAACTTTGACCTTCGAGAATATTGAAAGATGCATTCCTGCTCCCAGGGGTGTAAAGGAGGGAAGGAGGAAAAAAAAGAGAGGGAGGGGGGCATTCTTCTTCAGATCTAAGAGATAAAGAATGCGTTTGAGAGGCTGGGGGGAAAACTGAGCAAATAAAAATGTACATTTGCCTTTTAATTGGATGGAAAATGAGACTGAACTTGCCTTTGCTTCAGGGAGTCAAAATCAATCAGGTTGCTGTAAGTTTAAAAAAAAAAAAAAATGAGTCTTCCTGTGGTAATGTAACACATTTGTCCACATACTGGAAGCTTTTTAATTTCTAACTCCTTTTTTTTTTTCAAACTTCTCCTATCAGCAGATTTTCTTTGGCACTTATGCGAAAGGGTGGAGGGGCCCAATGATTCATTCTCTATCCTGTTTCTGCAAGTACGGCGGCTGCAGTGAGCAATCCTGAAAGCGCTCCTAACCGCCTGGTAAAAAGCGCCTTGTTTATATTGCTGATACTGAGAGTTGCTAAGGCGAAGGGGCAACCGGGGAATAAATACCTGGTCCGAGTTCTGGTTCCAAAAAGTGCACGACTGCAGGAAAAAAAAAACTAACAGCTTTACAGATTTTTATTTTCTTTTTTTAAACACACATTGCATTTTAGGGAAGTGTCTTCGGGAAAAAAAACAAGCTCAGGAAATGATGAAACAAACCACAATTTGTATCATTCATGTTTAAAATGTTGCTCTTCCCAGAACGAAACATTTGCTTTCCCTATTTGCTGCCAGCAGACACCCAGGCATCTAAAAATCTCTCTCTCTCTCTCCCTCTCTCTCTCTCTCTCTCTCTCAGGTGGACCGTTACTTCAACTCAACAAATTTTGTCTATTCCCGAGTTAGCCATTCCCTCCACGCTAGATAAAAGAGCCGAAAGTGAGGAGCATAACCTCTTTACCTCATGATCTATTTTTGTTGCTTTGGGCAACAATGTTGACTGAGAAGTCCAAAAAAAAATTTGTGAAAAAAATGTGCACGACCCAAATTTCGAAGATGAATCCTGATCTTTCGTGCGAAATCTTCGATCGGTAACGTTTGCTCAAGCTCTCGGGTCTTGCGGAGGTACTGAGAAGGAGTTTGGCCACAGCCGTGAGGAGTTAGGTACATCTCTACAGCTGACTGAGAGCTCCTTGAAGGATCCGGCTTTGGATTTGCGAGTTGAGCCAAGATTTCAAATCCAGTTCTGCTCCAGAAGACAAACTTCTAGTCTTCCAGAATGACAAGAATGAGGCAGCTGCATACAGATTGAGCTGGCTGAAAATAAAACACACTACTTCAACCAAAAAAAAATAAAGTCTCTAAAGCTCCTATCTCCTACCAATCTCCTAACTGTTTGGCCCAGTAAAATAATTATTACAAATATGAATTTGGGCATATCTTTCCTGATTTGCCAAACAAAGCGAAGCAGTTATTAGAAGAAGTTAAATGTAAAACAAAAATTTCCATAACACTGAACGATCTATATATTTAAGCAAAAATCGTGTTAAAACTACAGCAACAGCGTTTTATAACTGATAATGCAATGTTGACGGACTGGTCTAAATTTGCATTTTCAGCTACAAACGCAGCTGCTTTGCTTAAAGAACATCTCCGACTTCTAAAAAGAAAATAATTAATGAAAAAAAAAAAACATCGCATAATCACACTGACAAGTTTGACCATCTTTATGAAAATGAAATACAGCCTGGTTGTCCGTTTTCCATGTTGGCTTGCCATCATTTTGTGCTTTTTTTTTTCTTTCGCGCTTCCTTTCATACTTTCCGCCTTCTACAGGCTCATGTGTAGAGGTGGAAAGTATTCATTTTCAGACTCTCAAAGACCACGACTCAAATCAAACCTGCCTCAATAATGCCTACTAGTCTTGCTTTCTTTTTAAAAATGAAGGTTTGCCTTAAGGGATAAAATATGATCTCATACACAACAATAGTATGAGCCATCATTGTGACTAGTTGTTTCCACGTTTTGTTCATTTTACTTAAAACGGGTGTGATCTGTTCAGTGACTGTGGTGCTAATTCGCTGGCTGGTGCTTTATTTTTCTGATTGACGAAGTCAGCAGTCGTGTGCCACCCTGATGTCGCAGGAGGACATTGCTAGTGCGGTTACAATCTCAAACGTGAGAAACGTCAGGTTTCGCTGTTAGATCCTAAAAACAAAAGCGCAAGAGCTACATTTCTCAACTTCCAGAAAGCGACGCAGGTATACGAAGCAGTTACGATATAGATTCGGCTCGGCTAATTAGTGATCCGTGAGATAACGAGCATGATGGCGTCAGCATGAAATTCGAAACTTTGAAGCTTATCTGTTTGAGCAGAGTGTACAGACGAAGAGTGTGACGACAGAGGGCTGGACAGACTACAGGACTAAAGCGCCGCTGCATCGCTATTAGGTAGAGATGAAGCAAGGGCTAAACCTTACAGGAACCAGGAAACCAAGAAAAGAAAAACAGACCAACATTTCAATCTCGGATGCTTTTGATGTTAATTGTAAAGATTCATTTTGAATTTATACCTTTAAGTATTTTTAGTGCGTACTTTATTCTGTACATTTTCCACCCACTTGATTGTAAGTCAAGTGTACACTAAAGTACACAATGGCTCATTTTTCCTCCAAAATGTTCACCGTGTGCTTTTAGCACCTGTAGTTCTCTTTGTTTGAGTTTTTTTTTTTTCCCAGCATTTCACCACACTCATAACTCTTGGTGTGAAAAAGCTTTACGCAGGTTTATTTGCACAAGTCCCCGATCGCCTGTTTCGACAGCCTTGCGTCAGCCCGCAGGAATGCGCCTTATTAATAAAACAAACACAAAGCTGACATGATTGGGAGAGACAGGCTTGACTGTGCTAACACATCTCCCATTCGCCCCCAGGCTACCTATGCGATATCGGTTCCACTGAGAAGAGTGCACTATCTCCCCCTACACACACACACACACACACACACACACACACACACACACTCTTCCCTTTGGCCTCCGTTAGCATCTTATTTAGTGAGGAAGCGGATTCGGTCAACACTGAAGAGGCCTAGCCTGAGGGAATAACCGATTCTTAGAAGAGGCTGAAGTGGAAGATGAATTAATACTGTAGGATGTACTGTCACCCTTTTCATTTTTGTTTGCCAAGTAAAAAAAAATAAAAAATCAAGTACAAAGTCCATTCTGTTCACTGCTGTCTAACGCTGGCTTTAAATGTAACATTTCAAAATCTAGAAGTAAATATGCTCATTCAGGAAAAAAAAAAAAAAACTGCTGACAAAAAAAAAAAAAGAAAAAAACCACTGGGTGGTACAGTGACTTGTATTAATCTTGTTTATTTATTTGCCTGAACAGGAAGTACTGCCCTGGAGATGCAAACACCCAAAAAGTGCGGAAGGATAGGGTGTATTTGTGTTAGCAGCCCTCGAAGCTGGGCCAAGAGGCCAAGGGGCAGAGGGCAGGTGTGTCCTCGCATCTGTGTGTGTGTGTGTGTGTGTGTGTGTACAAGAGAGAGAGAGACAGAGAGAGAGAGAGAGAGAGTGTATATTTCTGTGTTGTTAGTCTGTGGTTATAGAACACATCTTGCAGCCAGCATAGTTGATCTGAGAGCACTTCTTCCAGTAGCTGATCACAAACAAGGGTAGGATTGACTGTGTGTGTGTGTTTGTGTGTGTGTATATATATATATACACACACACACAAGGTCCGGAAGTATTTGGACAATGACAGTTTTTGTGATTTTGCCTTTATACACCACCACAATGGATTTGAAATAAAANGATGAAAATCCTTTGCAGTCAGTGACTGCCTGAAGTCTGGAGCCCATGGACATCACCAAGTTTCCACTGAGTTTCCTCCCTGGAGATGCTTTGCCAGGCTTCACTGCAGCCACCTTCAAAATCACATAAACTCTCATTGTCCAAATACTTCCGGACCTGACTGTATGTATATATATGTATGTATGTTGTGTAAGTACTTGTGAGAAGTTGTTATGGCAGTTGTTGACAGATAAAGACCCTATATCATGTGCAGAAAAGCCAGGTTTTATCATACAGATCAAGTGTTTTGCCTTTAATACTGCACATTTCCTGTAATGGACCAACTGTGAAAAAAGGGAAATGGGAAATCATTGATATGGCGAAGCTTTCTGTAAGGAGACATTAATTTAAGTTATGTAAGGAGTCTTCAGCGTCAGCACTGCGCTTTGCGGTTTCTCGATAACACGGCACGATGCATTTTGTGTGGAGAAAAAGAGATGCTGGTGAGGGAACTGCTTATAGCTGCTATAATGTAAGTGATAACAGGAAGTCTCACAGGCATTCCAAAACATTCAATATAACTGTAAATGGTTAAAATGCATGAGGTGTCTTTCAGTAATTATTAACGTTGGTAAAATGATGTGGTATAACAGGAATAAAGCATGCTGTTATTGAAATATAATGAACGTTGGCATGGTAACAGTAACCTGGGTCATGTCACACCCACTTACGATTGATGATTTTACTATAACATCACATCCCAGCATGTTCGGGAGCAGAGAAGTGACAGAAATTAAGGCAGAGCAAACGATTTTGAGCTGCTGAATGAAGCTGTGAAATCAGTCAAAACCATAATATTAATAATAATAATAATGTTATCATTTTATGGGCATGACCCACATGTCTAATGTGAAATCAAAACGACGTCAATGTACGAGATTGAAAACGAACATTTTTTTTTTTCCCAAGAAATGAAAACCAGACGAATTCACAGAGATGAAGGTTCCGGTTTGTTTTCACACGAATGAATTTATAAGGTCGCAGACGCTAACTAATCCCAACCTGTTTCTTTTCACATAACTGGAGTCATGTGGATTGTTACGGGATTTCGGTGCTGCTGAAGACAGACAGCAGGAAGAGGCAGAAATGTGCAACTCCTGTAAATGAACAGAGAGGAGAACAAATGAATGGAAGAGACGAAGAGAAGGGCACGGAGGTTGCGAAAGAGAGCTCCTCTAAACTCCTAGTGTCTCCTAGTAGCCTTCACCTTACTCTTCCCTCAGTGGCATCAAAGCGCTTCAGCCACCCAGCTCTCATTAGCGATCAGCCTCTCAGGAATGTCCTGACAGTAAAGGAAAGCTCGCCGTTTGAAGACCGCTTAGCCAAGCACTCGTGATTCTTTCTCTCTCGCTCTCTCTCGCTCTCTCTCTCTGTTTTTTTTTTTTTTACAAGGTGGCCATCTTTCTCCGGCTTGCTCCACTCTGCATTCATCTGCTGTCCCTCTGGCCACTCACTTGAAGCACTCGTGGCATTAAAAAAAGAAAGACCAATATTCTGCATCTCCAGCATGGAGGGCCTTTTGTCCCGGCACTTGCTTAAAGAAATGAGGATTTGAATGCACCCACGGAATCTCAGACATGACTGAAGGGGAAAGGACATCTCGAGTGCTTTGTAGATGTACATCATTTGGGAATATTGTTTCACACATGGTACAAGATGTGTTACAGGTTTTTTTTTTTTAAAAAAAAAGCATGTGTTGTCATAAGCTTTTCTTTCTTGTGATCGCCTGGAGCAGGTCCAAGATATGCAGGTGAGACTCATTAGTACACAAAACGCATAGATGCAGGAGCACTTGATCCTTTCTTCTGCTCTGTGCTCTGCTTCAAAGAGGAATTACCAGGCTTGTTCTCCTCCTCACTGACCCACCATGTTCGAGAACTCAGAGTGTGTGTGTGTGTGTCTATGTGTGTGTGATGGGGCTTCTGACTGTCTGCTTTAAAGTCTATCAAAAGCAAACATTGGGAATGAATGCTAGTTTCACTAATTTTACTGTACTGGCAACCCTACCGTACATTACCTGGAAGTAAAAACGGGATCGCCCCGCGTCCAAAGATAACCGATTCATTTTCTTAACACGCAGAGCGAGACGGAAAGAGGGAATAAAAAGGAGCGAGAAAATGAACAGAACCATCTATATTCATAATGCTGATGATACAACTTTGATCTCATGGTAATAGCGTGTCTAGGTTAAAGAGTAGCGTCCTACTTTCTGGAGAATGGATACGTCTCTTGTTGAACCCATGCCAGGTCGTATCCCATGATTTTTGCGCTCTTACATATATCTGCCAAGCCTTCAGAGAAAAACGCTTAATTGCCAACCGTCACAATAACCATTTGAAGTGTGTAAAGGACAATTCAATTATCAAGGACATTTCGGAGTGGCGGGGAAAAAAAAGAAGATTCACACTGGGTATAGGAAAGGAGGGCAACCATGAAAGGAGAGGAATCTGAGGCAATAAAAAAAAAGGCATTAAAAGGAAAAGAAAAGAAGTGGTTGTATGTGCCATATGGTGCTCTCGCCATGCGTATTTGGCCATATTCGGTCCTGAGGCGGAAGAGGCAAAGTCCTGTTTGCAGAGCCCATAAAGATTAACCCCTCAATCAGGTGGGCTCCGCCGCGATAGGTAAACACCGCCGACATTCCGGCCTGATGAGATCGTTTCAGAGCGAGAGTGTGTGCGTGTGAGTGTGTGCAAGCCACCAGGGCAAACATGCACTCAACCACCACCACCCTGTTTTTTTTTTTCTCTCTCTTTTCTGACCTGCATTAAGTGATTTTCCAGCCCGCCCTTGACGTTTAAGAGAGTGGAGATTGCTATATGAGTCTCCGTCTCCATCAGACACGTGCAGATCCTGGCAAATATTTGGAATAGGTGCAGGGCACTCACAGACATCACGTTTATCAGCTGCAGAACGGTCTACGTTGAACGTTAGCAGAGGCATGACCGAGACCGAGTCCAGCGTCCAGCGTCCAGTCTATACCACGCTCGAGTCCATACGTACGGGCTGGATCTCATTCCTGACATCCTGGATTGGTTTAAAAGGCCAAGCGACAGGGCGAGGAACTAATACACAAGCTGCGTTTAACAGAGAAGGTTTGATGGCTTCCGGTTTAACAATCAGTCTTACAACACAAATAGTGCATGTGGTTTAGGAATATGAACTTCAAAGCACAGGTCATGCCAAGATGAAGTTTGAAGGATGAGTAACCGGGATTATAGTAAGAAAACAGACAAGAGGCGTAGCGTTTCCAAGTCAGTTGCACTTTAAGAAGCAAACCAATTGGATAAAAAAAAAAAACTTTCCGTGCCGTAGGAGACATTCGAAACCTATTAATAAACATGAATACATCATGCATGAAACATGAAGGAGGTTCAGGAAAAAGGGGAAAAGTGATCCCTCGCCATGACGGATCAAACCCATAGCTGCAAAGTCAAGCCCTGTAATGAGCTATGACCATTAGTGAATAACGCTGAGTGGCGCTGGGACAGACAGATGATTTTCTATCGCGTATTCGAATAGACAGCTGGGAAAAACGTAATTTAGAGATTACAACTTATAGAACTTGTAGTAACTCAAGCAACAAACCAGGTGTTTATTAGGAGTGTAACACAATGCTACTATCTACGGTGTACCATATCTGTATCTGCTTAGCGCTCCAAACACTCGAATCTGTATTTGGATTTAAACCCGACGTGGGCGTGGCCTAAACTGGAACTGGGTTTCATTAATTTTTTTTTTTTTTTGAAATAGAGATGTGCATGGCAATGTTTTTTTTTTTTATATATATATCCTGCTCAAACAGTTATTATTTTCCGAACATACTTTCAAACAAATTTAGTTGGTTTTCTTTCCAAAAAGGTTGACAAACTAGTAGCTAAGCCACTATGACCCTGACCAGGCAGTTACTAAGGATGAATGAAGGGTCTTTTTTTTTTTTTTTTTGGCAACTCAACCAGATGGCATATGAACATTTCTGTCAAGCTTTCCAAAAATAAATAAAAATATTAATTAATTAATTAATTATATTTAAAAAAAAGAATAATAGTGTGTATCTGTATTTATGTCCATTTAGAGCACAAATCCAAATAAGGTAATTGTGGCATTTATTAACTAAAATTTCTTCAACAATATGACATAAAAATATCTTAATATAAACAAAAACTAGCTATGCACACTTATCTCACAGGTATATAATTATACATTTGGCATTTACAATCAGTCAGTGGATGGAATGAATTTGCTTAAAAAAGAAAATGGATATTGATAAAAAAAAAATATATATATATATATATATATATATATATATATATAAATCACTTTCCAAGACGGGCGCTGTGCTTTTCCGAGTTAATTAATTGATTGGATCAAAGTGGCTTTAATCAAATAAAATTTAATAACTACCTAATAAAAACAAGGGGTTTGGAGGAGAAATAGCAGGAAATGATAGCGTCTCCACTTTTCAAATTAATTGAATTTTACTACTCTTGAACTTGGGCCAAGGCACCTAAACACACACACACACACACACACACTCACACACACACACACACACACACACACACAGAGAGTCTTTTTTGTCAGCTAATGCCATCAGCTTCCACTTTCTACTTTTCAATTTTTAAAACCGACATCATAAAAACGAAAGCTAAAATATTACTACTTTTCGCCAGCATGGCTGATTACAATAAAAAATGTCTGTTTTATAAATTAGCTCAGGACTTGAATGCAAATTAATATCAGCACAATGAACAAGGGAGGAAACGTTAGTAATTTGCATCATACTAATATTAATAGAATAATTCATGGCGTAATATAAATAAATTAAGAAGGTAATTCATTTAGAAAAAAAAAAAAAAAAAAAAAAAAGGATGCCTTCAATTCAATTTGGTGGAAAAGTGCGGGAGGGGTAACCTTTAACAAAGACAAAAACATTAATTGCTCGGCTCTAGGCTTTGTCATGAAGGGTCAAAACTGAAGAGCAAAGACAAAAAAAAGCTATAAAATCCTTCATATTAAAGCTACATAAATATTTCAGTTTATGAAGTGAATATAGATGAATGGGTGATTTTAGACTCGAGTCTTTTCTTATGCAGTGTGACACTTTATTTAGAAGATTCTTCACTGAAAAGCTGAATGTGAGTTTGAACTTTCACCTCATTTATTCCGGCAGGTTTCTTTCTTTCTTTCTTTTTTTTTTTTCATGCTGCTGCAGAACATAAGCAGATGCTTTTGTGTCATTATCAGACTTATTACACATCATTAAAACACTGGTAGAACATTCCAGAAGAAATGCATGCTGAACCACAGCGCCTCTCTCCCTCTCTTTCTCTCTCTCTCTCTACGTTTGTCTCGCTCTCTCTCTCTCTCTCTACGTTTGTCTCTCTCTCTCTCTCTACATTTGTCTCTCTCTCTCTCTACATTTGTCTCTCTCTCTTTCTCTCTACGTTTGTCTCTCTCTCTCTCTCCCTCTCTCTCTACGTTTGTCTCTCTCTCTCTACATTTGTCTCTCTCTCTTTCTCTCTACGTTTGTCTCTCTCTCTCTCTCCCTCTCTCTCTACGTTTGTCTCTCTCTCTCTACATTTGTCTCTCTCTCTTTCTCTCTACGTTTGTCTCTCTCTCTCTCTCCCTCTCTCTCTACGT
>CM074964.1:6507385-6574010 GCA_037577455.1 Pangasius macronema | reverse complement strand
AACTCCTGAACACAAGCACCTCAACACGACCGCGTTCGATTAAAAGATGGAGGGAAAAACGTCTAGGTCCAGTCCTACGTGTTGCCATTAAATCTCTGGTAATTATGCACACCTTCACGAGGAAAGGCTAGTATCACCCTTTCTTTTTTTTTAAACCCTGCATGAATTATTTATTTATTTTTTATGGATTTTTATTACTTGAATTAGTTCAAGAAATACAAATAGATTTCAAAATTTAAAAAGAAAAAAATTAGGGAGGTCGTTTGTAAATTGTTGCCATATGGCAACAATGTGCAGTAAAGGGTTAAGGGGGAAGAGAATTCTTTTTTTTTGACTAAAAAAAGTTGGAGATCAGACCAGAATCGTAACCAGGATTGGAGAGTGCGAGAGAACCTTCCGCTTGAGCCCTAAGCCGGAGTACGATGTAGGTAGCACGAGAGGAAGCGAGAGTATGACCACGAGATTTCAACCTTTTCTCAGATTTCCTTATTGCACCTTACATTTTTGCATAAATACAAAACGTTCCCAATAGCACAGGAAAGTTAAGATCTTAACTGGTATTGGAGAGAGTTCTTTACCATTGAAGCTTTTAGTAAAGTCAGCTGAGAAGATGGCTCAGATTTGTGCAAACTTCGGACATGTGGTTGGAATTCGATCAGTTTCATCCAAAAGGAAAAAAAAGAAAAGGTGCCGCTGACTCCGCCCCCTAACCCCAACCTTCTTCAATGTTAGTCACCTTTTCATGCAAACTGAGTTGTGTGAATATACATTAAAGCACATAAGACTGCAGTGACCAAAAAAAAAAAGAAGGGATGGTTTAGTATGTTTTTTTTTCTTTTGAGAGTATAAAGTTAGCACACACCTGCAGTCCCTATCGTCCCACGCTTACTGTAAAAAACAAAAGTATGCACTAAAATTAGCACCTCTCAATATGTCATTTTTACGATTTTCCAAAAAAAAAAAAAAAAAAACAGCTCATCCAGGGAGGCGTCTGATACCTTTCACTGTTTCGTCTCTTGATCTCCTCAGCTCTCATCCATCTCTTTTAACTTCAAAAAAACAGAGGAGTAGGGAGGGGGAAGGAAGGAAAAAAAAAAAAAAACGTGCATATTTGTCATTTCCGATTGTTTACCTTTTTCACAGCAAATTGATTTTTACATCTTGTCTTTCCTGGAAGTGCCTGGCTGAGATCCTGCCAAGCTCCGTCTCCCTGCTTTATGGCGCCGGGCCTCTGGAGAAGGTTTAGACGTTTTCAGAGTCAAAGTCATTTAAATGATACAATGCTGCTTTTGTCTCAGGCACCTCTGTTTCTTTCTTACACTTCTCTCACACATCTATTCTTTTTCTTTTCTCCACAGCGAGTTCATGACTATATGTTTTAAAGACTAACACCCCCCCCCCCACACACACACACACACACACACACACACATACACACACCCACACACACACACACCCACACACACTTTTTTAATGTCTCGCCAGTGCATGTTTGCCTTGAAAAATAAAAGAAGGACTTGTTACATCATGACAGTGTGATGATCACAAGGGATTAAGTGCTGGATTTTGCTGAGGCCTTTGTGGACGCTCGTTCCACCGTGCTTCGTGTCTAAAGCGTGTTGTGAAAGCGAATCTCCAACTGTCTGGAGAATGCAGGTTCTCGTAGCTGAGACTCCTGATGACTTTACCTGACCACAAATCATGCAACAAAGAGGGCACAGAGAATCGTCTCAGTGAAAAGAAGAAAAAAAGAAAGTGGTCCTGTGATGCTATTTGGAAAATACATACCTCTCTCGCAAATGGATTCCATATGAGCTTTCTGGGCCTCGGCGGACTAACAAAAACTGTCACGCAGCTAAATTGGTGTCACCTACAGGGTCATGATTAATAGTTGCATAAATGTGCTCACACGGAACAAAAGATGAGGGCCGGGTTCTTTCCTAACGAGGTTTTTTTTTTGGGGAGGGTGAATCCGAAGGCGGAAAAAAAAGAGTGAACGGGAACTGTCGTCGAAGCACCAGGATTTGCAGAGATTACGCGCCCGAATGAAAAACACACCTAAACGTTTATCTGAGCATATTCAAAAACAGGAAGGAATTCAAATATCACAATCTTCATCCACTCCAGAGGTGTAGCTACGCGGGGATTACAGGTGGGATCCCCTGTAACATTTTATGACACTTCTAATGGCTTGTCTGTCAGTAGCTCAAATAACCAACGTTCAGTGCGGAGTCAAAAAAGCGTTGTTTTGCGCCATAATTGTGCTCTAATGATATTCGCAAAAACGTAAACCTCAAACAAACACTTCAACTTTGTTTGATTGGATTTTATTGCTATTGGCTACCAGACCCGGTTTTACAAAAGCTAAGATGTCATTTCCGACATGCTACTAGCCTCGGTCGTTGAGGTAATTTATTTCCTACACCTATTAGCATTATTAATATAGCAAGATTGCGTGGAATTACTTCCTAGCCACACCACTGATCCAAAGAAATTATTAGAATTAGTAAAAATACACTCAGGAAACAAAAAAAACAAAAAAAAGAAGTCCACTAATAATAACCCTAAGCTAGGCCTTAAGTAAAAGCCTGTGTCCAGGACCCGAGTGAGACCACCCACGTCTAATAGACTATTTTTCTTTAATTACTCCCAGAGGTGGAGGGTGTGTAGGTAGCGCCGAGGCTATATTAAAGTACCTGACCACTCTTCCTGTAGGTTAACCGTCCAATCTCAGACCAAATTTCAGACAAGGCCACCAATTAAAATCCCTCTTACGCCTGTCACCTCAATTAGAGCCTTCCTACTTATTTAAAACGCTCGTCACCAAGGCGGCAACACGCAGCGCTTTAATACCTTGACACAATTAATCGATTATTAGCGTGTCTGAACCAAAGAGACCAACCGTTGTAATTGGGCTAAATAAAATAACAAATGGCACTGTTTGCAGTCGTGGCGAGACAGGTGTCACGGAGGCCCGCTGTCATTGTCGACTGGATGGAAGCGCCGGGCGGTTTGCGGGGGCGTTCCTCTCCGGTGTCAACCAATTAACATTTCCCCAACACCTCGCTCCTCTTTGATGCTGGTTGTCGCCATTGTAATGGGAGGTTTCTTAGGTCAACGTCTTTTACAGAGGCACCCTGTCACATTGTTATTCTCTTCCGTGGCGCCTTTTAATTGCGTTCTGCAGCATCTCTGTGCGTTTACAATAATGTCTGTGTTTGTATTGTGCATCCCGGATGATGACACGACAATCTGACTTGATCTCTCCGCCAATGATCTCTTCCGACACGAATGTAAAATCAGTGTGTGCACACGCACAATAAAAGGCAACACAGACGCTCGCAAGCTGCTGCGATCCTTTTATCCGTCGGCGGCGTATCACACGCGCACGCGCGCGCGCACACACAGAGACATACTGGTTGCCCAGTATGTCTGTGGTGGCGCAGAGCACAGCTGGCAACATCTGGAGGCGTTTTGAGTCTGTTTATATTTCCAAAATGCTGAAAAATTGTGCAGGTGCCAGAAGAGTCGTAAAGACACAGGTCCCGGAAAAGGGATCGGTTATACTTGAGACAGAAATCGGCTCTCGAACTTTTTTGCGCTTTTTCGTTTTTCATCGGTCGCGCGTTTCTTGTAAAATCAGCGATCTCAATTACTACTCTCGCCCTGGTCACCTCAGGTAGTTGTTTGTCGAGTTTTTATTACCTACTGTGGGCGCTAATGTAAGGAATAAAACACTACAGGGTGCGTTGTTACGGCAAAGTGTTCCCCTTACGCCACAGCAATTTGTCAACAATTCGTTTAATGTGACATTAAAGAATGTCGCATTCTACTTTTCATCGTTTATGGTTACATTTGATGTTGTGGAATGTTCGGGAAACAAGCTAGTTCGTGTTATCGCTTACTTTACAGCAGCTATTAAGAGCTGTTCCTTCACTAGGCTCTCTACTTCTCTCTCTCTCTCTCTCTAAATTAATAAGAGGGGGAAAAAAATCACACCTTGTCATGTTCCTGAGAAACCAGAACGCTCATGAAGACTTTCCCGTGGTGGAAAACTTACTCTGAGCTCCGACACTGGAGACTTCTCCCATAAAGGTTAAATAAACACCTTACCATGTCAATGATTGGTTAAATAACAGGGTTTTTTTTTTTTAGATCTGTTTATTATTAGCCTTGTTTCACGTGGAGCATCCACCATATACAAGCCCATAAGAATGAGTTATTACTATAGAAACGATAACATTAGAATGTGACTGCGATATAGCCAGAACACCTTCTGACCAATCAGATTCGAGAATTCGACAGTGCTTGTGGTATCTAAAAAAACAATGACAATTTCACCAAACACTTTTTCTTAACAGGTACACCACCATATTCCCTCACAGCCTCGATCAACCGTGTAACGTCTCCTTTTTCTAAGCATCGCCTTCTTAGCGATTCTGCCGAACGAATGACATATAAAAGGAAAAAAGAACTACCTTCATTTCCGCCTAGCTAGCGTGCACCAGGCCGACCGTACGTCTACGCACATTTACAATTACGATTAACCTGACTTGGTCTACGAGCCGTGAAAGCAAACGCAGGGGCTTATCACGTCTGTTTTTCAGATTGCCTTCTAATACGCAGATGCGAACCATACCAGGAGGCGCAAACGTCCTCCACATGGTACGACTTAAAAAAAAGGCACATGTGCAACGTCTATAGGCACACAAGCCGCACTTAAGCTAGCTCGCGTTCTTAAGTGTGCGACAAAAAAAAAAAAAAAAAAGGCAAACGCTTGGATTTCATGCCGCCTAATCAAAACAGACACAAAATAGCTCGGGAAAGCTGACATCACATCAAGCGCTGCAGCAGTTTGGGCTCTACTCGAGAGCCTGACACACAAAGGCACATGCTGTGTAGGATGCAATTATGGTGATTGAGTGTAATTTACCCGTGTAAGATGAAACCACTGGCAAATGGGGGAGAAACCCCAGATTAAACCCTGGACCAATCGAGGCATAAAGAGCACAGCCCTTCACCTTTGACCTCCGCGGAATATGCTATGATGACATGCTATCAGCGCGGGCCTTTGTGTCTGTGTGAATGAGTGGTTTGACTTCAGTAACACATGGACTCGTCTACTTGATTCGGATTTTGTGGCGGGGAAAAAAACCCCAAAAAACTTTTTAACCACAACAGAAAGGCCCTCAGGAGTTCTGTAATTCCCTCTGTTCGGTGTATCACGCCTTCCCATGGGGATGATCTCACACCTTCCAAAAATGAAGGAAAGTGAAAAGGATGGAGAAAGAAAAAAAAGAGAGAGAGAGAGAGAGAGAGAGAGAGAGAACTGAGATTCATGGGATCCATGATGAGACTTTCTCCTTTTTCTTTTCCAACAGATTAACATCAACACTGATTATATTAAACAAAGCAACAGGGAAATGACTACAGTCCAAGACGAGAAGCCACCACACCAGCGCGGGATCATGGGAAAAGTCCAGAAACGGGCTGCTGGGAGAATGTGGGATATGTGCGGAATTCAGAGAGATTTCGAGCTTGACACAGACCTCCGATGTGAGAACCAACATGCGACAACCTCTGTTCAGCATCTTTCTGAATATTATTTCAATTATATGCAACGGCATCACTGTTAAAGCAACAAGTTAAAAATAATTCAGGTACAAAAATACCAGAATTACAATATTTGAATATGTAGCAAAGTAAGAAACTATAATTTTGATACACTTTCCGTTCACAAAAATAAATTATGAATAAAATAAATAAATAAAATATAAATGATTATTATTTTAGCATTGCTGAAATGCTATTGTAAAGTGCTGTTATTGTAAGTTAAATCAAGTTGCTATGATCATAAGATATCATATATTATTAAATATTGTTAGAATTGTGTAAAAAGAAACTTTTCTGAGACGTTGATAGTGTTGGTGCTTTTATTTTTGGACTGAATGTTTAATTTCCCCCCAATTTTGTATGCTGAACTTTTCATTTTTAATCTTTAATATCTACAGATTTATATTATGTCTGGGAAAGAAAATTCACACGAGTGGCGCCACGGGGTCTTTCTGCTTTCGGTAACGAGCGCTATATTTGTCGTTGTGTACGGTCACGGCTTTACTGAAATGTTGTTAGTGGAGTTTTTACTGCTTAATTAATCTGAAATCCAAATAAATCCCTCAAGCTGGTTAGAAATGTTCGTATACTTTGGCTTGTGTTCGGTCTTTTAAGCTAATGTCGATTAGCATTTTTTCGATATGCAAAACGCTAAAACAAATCTGACCCAAAAATCAGCTTTTGTCTTACTGAATGTCACGAACATTACATTAGAATCCCAAGTTTCAGCTTTTACAGGAGCAAACATACACAAAACTGTATCCTGTTTCCATTCAAAATAAGCTGTGCATCATTACTGAGCAATTCATTTACATTAGACGTCCAATGTCAACATAAGGCTGACTCCAGCTCGACTTGCTTCAACCGAAAGAACTTACAAAACCAAAGTTTGTGTTTATTTGAGCTTTGCACTGTGGTTTTATTTATTCATCAGTTAACACTAATTAAAACAAGTCTCTGGCTTCATTGCCTTTAATCCAAGTTTGGGTTAAAGGCAAACAGTAGTTCACTTGATTTATTATTTGTAGGAAGTGTAAAAAAAAAATGAGCTGAAGTGTAAATATGTGAGTGAATGTTTAGTCCGAGCTGCATATAGTCACAAATTGTAATGAGCTCTTTCCTCTTCTTAAGCTCGAAAGATCACACTGGAGAAAGTGACTCCACGTTAAACTGGCAACTCAATAAACATTTAATAGCCGGCGGTCATTTGCGGCCGTGTTTCAGACCCGTGCATGAATGACGCCTCCTGTGGCCTTCTTCCTCTCTGATACTGCCTTTACGGAATGTACAGCTCGTTTTCTCCAAGTGGGTGTGTGTGTGTGTGTGCCAAGATGGAAGACTTTTTGGACAGTATGTGTGTATGTGCATGTGTGTGTTGGCTGGCCTCCATTTCCACCTTCCAGGTTCCTGTTCCAAAGTCTGAACAGCTCTTTGAGAAAACTGCACTCCACCTGTAGGCCTGTGTGTGTGTGTGTGTGTGTGTGTGTGTGTGTGTGTGTGTGTGTGTGTCTGTGTATGTGTGTGTGTGTGTAAACTAAATTATACCACATTGCTGTTGAATTCTCGAATCCGTTCGATCAGAAGGTGTTGATTAATTTTCTGTAAATAGAAAGCCTTCTAATATGTAACCCTTTTTATAGTAGCAGCTCGTTCACAGGGACTTATACAGCAGAAAAAAGGTAAAGATAGAAAAAAGAGTTTGATATGGTGAAGATAGAGAGAAAAAAAAGACATCTATTTAACGTTTATCCAAGGAGCCGCTAGCATCAGTGCTGTGTAACAGCTAGCACATTTTGCGTCACGGGTGGGTTTGGAGGAAAACGTCGCGCTTCCCAGTTTCTCATTAACACAACAAGCTGCTTTTTTTTTCTGCCTTATTAACTGCAAGGGAGAGAAGAAAGAGAGACTTCTTTGGAAAGACCGTATAGCGTCTATAGCCTAAGAGATAACAGGAACTACCTTGTTTTGTGGCTGTTCCACAACATTAAACAACTGTAAATGAATTAAAATTGATCTTTAATCAATTCTACAGTGTAAGTGTTGGCAAATTGCTGGAGGAATTAAACTAAATTGTTGGAAAATAATCATCAGCATGGTAACAGGACCTCTACTTTGCATCAGGCTGCATTACACCACCCTGACACTGATTATTTTCTTATTACAGCACAACCCAGTATGTTTTATTCCTTACTTATGCCATAAGTATTGCAAAAAGGAGTCTAAGCCTAAAAATGTTGCGCAATAATTGAATCAATCAACAGCACAATAACTCAACAATAACAGATTATTTTCCTGCTTTTGTACGTAGAATAATTTCTTTTTAATATTATTATTTACATTTTCTCGCAAGTGGTGCTACTACTCCGTTAGCATGGCTATACATCATGATTATATATCACATATTGTGAAAAACAATTATTGTGATGAGATATTTTTGCCTTCGTCTCAGAGAAGTGCGCTGATGTAATGCATCACGATTCCGTACTATGTGAAGCACAGGGATCACATAAGAGTCCAGACACGGCGATGCTACATGAAATGCTCTGGTTGTACTTCAGTGGCTTATCATCTGTCATCTGTATCGGCCCGGTTCAATAAAACAGCAGTGTGTGCGCAGTTACATGAACTTCAAAACAGTTCGCTCTCTCTTGCTTTCCTCTGCTTGCTTTAAAAGGTAACTGAGGGCATTTAGACAGCCAGTGAAAAGAAGTCAATATCCTCGGGAGGCCTGGGCAGATTAGAAAAATGTCACTTTCTTGCAGCAGACAGAAAGGGGCAACACGCACACACGCGCACACACGCGCACACACACACACACACACACACGCACACACACACACACACACAAAACAATAAGTAGAAAAACTCGTCCCTTCTTCAAATTTACTCTCTCTCTCTCTCTCTCATACACACACAAACACACACACACACACACACACACACACACACACACACGACCCTAGGGTATCACAGTAAGTCGCTGCAGTCATACACCACCGTCCCCTCCTGTCACAAGCATCTCACAATCCTCCCTCGGTGTCCGAGCAGCCAACCAACCACGAAACACACTTCCACAAAGCTACTCTGCCTGAGTGACTGGATGCCCATGTGTGTGTGTGCGTGTGTGTGTGTGTGTGTGTGTGTGTGTGTGTGTGTGTGTGTGTTGGGTATCAGATTTTTGACCAATCTCTCATCACATTGCGCCTCTGCAGAGCCCGGCTCCTATAAACAGTTTTGTTTGAAAGCTCCTTCAGCGTGCCAGGACGGCGGCGTAGAGCGTGACGAGACCGCGCGAGAATGTCGACGTTTTACAGAAAACGTGCGTCACCTTTTCTTCGGTTCTCACCGAAAAAAAAATACGAAGTCCAAAAAATGATTTCACGTCGACATTTTACGTCGTGCTTCACAAAGCCGGTGAATCGGCACTGGTCTGATGTAAAAGCAAACTTCCCTGCTCGAACACTCTTCAGGCTTTCGTGATGTTTTCATATCTTTGCATATTGCCAATGTGACTTTGATGCGACATGCATTTCATAAACGTTCTGATGGAGGCTTATGATGTTTATGACATTAATTTTACGCCACGTATCAAAAGTTTCAATCATTTTATAAATCATTCTATAATTCTGAACGTTCTATAATACCATCATGTTATACTTTATGTACTAGAGCTAGGTGATTTGATGATATAATACTCATATTGTAATAATTTATTTATTTATTTTCTGAGATATCATAGATATTATGACATCTTTGCATTAACATTTTAAAATGTTTTTAAGGACAATCTAACTTCAAGCAACAGATGTGACCTTAAAATGTTGTACTTCATCTTTAGAATTGTAAAATGTTCATTCTGTAGACTTTTTATTTTTTAATTAAATTTATTGTATAAACTTTATATAACTTGTCAGGCTTTTTAATGCGACACTATTGTATAGCTGTGAGGAATATCTTAGTGTATATATCGTATATATTATATATCATGTGTATATAATATTACTTTTGTAATATTGCCTACTGTTACTATGCAGTTTGACATATAAATACTGTCACTGTTGAATTGTTCACCATGTAGTGAGCATGTACAGTGAATGGAATTTAAAAATAAATAAAATGGAGGCATTGAAGCTTATTATAAAATGGTGATATTGCCTCCTTTTGTCTTTGTTTTTTGCTCATGAACATGAGAACGTCCCCAGTTTCTCATCTATGCTAGAATAATGCACCTAGTGCTGGTCCTCGTTCTGTCTCTGGCACTATACAACTACAGATCTACTGATAGATCTTACTAGATCCAGTACTAGTACTCTAGATCTAGTACGTGATCCTGAGTAGATTAAATAGTACAATTCTTCTCTACAATTCTGTTATACTGTCATCAGTGTGACCCTGTTTTTTTTTCTTTCCTATTAAGACACTGTAATGGACTGTGAGGGGAAAAACAGAGGAGAATGAAAGTTCATACTACCAAAAAAACCCGATTCCAATTAACACTCCTGCACAGTAATTAGCTATTAAGAAAAGCTAATGAGCAAACTCAATCCCCAAGTTTTTTTTTTATTAATTATAAAAGCGGTTGCGTGAGAAAGCATGATCGTTTATTTGACAGAACTTTCACACCTAAATGTTAATGTTTTGATCTGTGTGTATGTGTGTGTGTGTGTCTATGTCTGTGTGTGTGTCATTATAAGCATAAGAGCACCTGCTTTATCATTATGTGCTTGGATTTAGCCCATGAGCTGAGTTTAGCGCTATCCTCTTTCCTACGTGTGTGTGTGTGTGTGCGTGTCAATGTTTAAATTTTTCCTGTCAGAGATGTGACACACAAAATAGAGCAGAAGACTGCAGCCATGGAATGTGTGTGTGTATGTGTGTGTGTGTGTGAGAGAGAGAGAGAGCGACAGAGAGAGTGTATGACTATGTGTGGGTTGTGTGTGTGAGTGTGTGTGTGTGTGCCGGTGTGTGGGTGGGTATGAAGGGAAAAAAGGACCTCCTTGAAGACGAGCTAATTAATAGATAGCATGTTGGAGCCGTTGTCAGGTTTCCCGTCAGTTTACGTGTAGCAGGAAGAGATCATACAAAAAAAAAAAAAAAAAAAAAAGAAGGCAGACGCAATGCTGAAGCTTGGAGACTCTGGCCCGGGGACCTTTTTTGATGTAACACGCCCTTCTGCACGTAATATGACATTTACTGTAAACTGTAAATGCATCTGAATTAAAACGTAAAAGACAAAAAAAAGAAACGGAGACGACTGACACCAAAAAAAAGAAAATGGGGAGGAAAGAAATAAAAAAAGATCGGCATGGCTTGTAGTTTAATATGCTTTACGCTGGCGTGACTGCTGTACGCGCGATGTTGCCAGTGGATGTGAAATGGGATAGGCGATGCCGTGACACCCGCAACTATAATAAAACATGTATAACAAACAAGCTCCAAATATATGAATAACAAGAATAATTTCTGCTTCTCGTGCATATACCAAAATGCTACTTTGCACGGGCTATAAATAAAACAGAAATAAACAACAGTGACAAACTAGCTTAGGAGAAGAACAGCGTCTTTCTGTGCATCTGTCGCTTTTTAAGAGGTTACTCCAGCTGCCATGGGATGAACTTTTAACCCCATTACTTCCACTGGGCCTGGGAGTCACACTACAGCGCCAACAAAGCCCTGTGTGTGTGTGTGTGTGTGTGTGTGTGTGTGTGTGTTGGTGAGGTGGGGTGGGGTGTGAGAGTGTGTCCGCATGCGTGTCAGTCATCCTCAGCCGCTTGCGAACAGCTTGTCAAACTCCAATTAACCGGCTCATAAAGCCGCCATCACTCCCCATACAAATATTCCCAACCCCTGTCAATTCATTTGGCATTGATCAGGAAGCTAAAGCTGCTAAATCCTCAATCAGAAGCGGTTCAACATGTCAAAGAGACATTTAACATTAGGTTTCTATACCACAGTTTTTTTTTAAAAAAAAAGAAAGAAAGAAACCTTGTGTGTGTCAATTTGTCAAAACTCAATATGGCTGTCTAAAGCTTCCAGATAAACCGAGAATTAGCGTGACTCAGACTTCCTGATGTGTCGTTTAGACAGCGTAGATAGTGCAGGCCATCGCTTGGGCATTTTCTAAGCTTTTTAACATGGTTTGATAGTCATCGATAAAAAAAGAGAGGGAGAGAGAGAAAGAGAGAGAGAGCTGATTTTACAACCCTGAGCACTGAGCAGTTTTATCTGGCTCAGATCCGACTCTTGTCAAGAGAACCTGCGATAAAGTCAGTTTCTAACTATGCCAATCGATTAAAGTAATTTATTTACCTCGGCTAAGCAATTTGAGCTCCATCTTAAGGAAGCAGGAACGAGAGAGGAACAGAGAGAGGGAGAAGGAGAGATAGCGTCTGCCTTGGCAAGGCTTGCGCGAGGACTCTGTAGATTAATATTTCTCTCGTGAAATGCACTGGGACATGCGATGCTACTCCATAAATCAGGACGAGGTTAATACGCCGCCTTAAATCTACATGGACTCGCAGGCCACTTCTGCTTGGCCGCAATGCACATGCCAACCCAGTCACATTTGAAAGTGGTAACTGGTAGTCTTAACACAAGCAAAAAAAAAAAAGACAATCAATACAACTTTAAAGAAATAATCCAGATTAGAGAGGTTCACAGTCTAATCTCGATCTGCTGTAGCTCTAGCGTATGTGGGATTACTGAAATTTGGGGATTCCTTTAACAACACAGCAATTCAATACATATCCCTATAAAAAAAACTCACTTCCTGGAAACGTTCTCCTAATGGAAGAGTAAGAGCAGGTGGCGGGGCGGGTGCTAAACATTAAGTCCAATTTTGAATGGTTTCAAATTAAAATTGTTCGTATATTTAGATCTAAATATTTCATGCTAATCAGCCTATCAGGAATGGGACTACTTTTTGTGAAGAATGTGTGATGAAGAAGTACTAAAGTAACCAGCCTAAGTAAGTAGCTTTTAATTTGTAATTTGCATTATATTAAATACTTGCCTACTGTAAACATTCCCTCATGGAAGTCAACAAATTCAATTAGACCTCCATTATTAGACAATTCTGTGTAGAGAAAAGTTGCCCTTTAACCTTTTCTACCTTTTCACACAAGAACAGAGATGCAAGAACACGAGAACGTCTACAGTTTTTAACCATAACATTTACAACTTTTGATACTTTCATTTTGCGCTGTCTTTCCACAGGTCAATTTTGTCCTGTGAATTCATGAACCAGCAGAAAGACAGAAATTCTGGCTTGTTTTCTTACTGCTGCTTGGCGCACAGCTGAAAAAAAACGTAGCCGCCTCGTCGTATGCTAGGGTTTCGGTCATAAAATTCGTTTTCTTTTCTAGGATTTTTTCTTAGCAATGTTAGCAGCCTGGTAAAACAGTTCAAACCTTCGAACACGACTATAACCACCTTCCAATCCTCAGACACTCCGAAAGGTAAAATAATGAGAATTCTTCAAATGCTACAAGCTACTAGAGCTACTAGAGCTAGATACAGTTCAGCGGCCATCTTTTTTTTTTTGGGTTCACTTTTGTTTTAGCTTCATTCATATGAAATCCAAATCGTGTTACTTCTTAGGAATTTTCCATGCAGTCATATTAACTACACCAAGACCACATCGGTTACTTCACCTGCCTTTCCTGAGTAGCTTGTTGTAAGCCCACCATGCTCTCTCCACATTCCACCCAATCACAGCTCGTACGTTCAAAAAGAGCCGCTGGGTATTTTAATGAGTGTGGACTGGAGCGGCTGCGAGGGTTACAGTGCTTAACTCTGCTGAATGATATAAAAGGTACTTAAATAACACAATAATCAATACGAACGGCGGCACTTATAGATCCCACTCAGCGGCCGATGAATATTCATTAGCTTTGTAACAGGGGCGCGCCGAGCAGGCGCTAGGCATGGCAGTAAACTTATCAGCACGAAAGGGCAGACCAAAGGTTAGCTCATTTGTAAACAGGAGTATAATCCATGTGTGTGTGTGTGTGTGTGTGTGTGTGAGAAACAGAGAGAGAGAGAGAAAGAGAGAGAGAGAAAGCAAGCCAGGGAATGAAAAAAGCAACGCTGCTTATGTTTGGGCATGAGTGTTTGATATCGCAAGTAGCCTAATGCTTAAAGGGCCTACTTTTTTCTTTTTTTTTTACTTCCCTTGACCACACCCTAAACTTAAGGCACGACACAACAGGTAGAAGTTTTGGTCATGTCAATCGTTTTCAGATTTTTGCATAAGCTGCATCTATAAACAACATTTTCTTAAACTGTAGGAATTAATAGCAATAATTTCACTGTATTTGTCCACTCACAACCACAGCTTTAGCTTTAGCTTAAACTTAGCGACTCTGATGCTCCGCCCACTTGGCACAGTCATCACGTCGTGTTTCCCTGACGAGCTCGTTTCCTGATATAAATAAGTGTCATTATGGCATGTAGAGCATGTCAGCTTCCTTTATAAACCTTACAGATCGCACTTGTGCAATCCCGTTTATTTTTTGAACTCTCGACTTTTTAGAAAATTTGTCATCTGCACTCCTATTCCGATCTCTAAAGCTTATTACAGGGGAATTTCTTTACAATTTTGATAACTGATGGATACATGATAGATTTTTGTACTGGGAAATGGTGTTTTTAATTCTAATCTCATCCTAAGACTAGATTTTAGTTTTTGTGCAGTGTGTAAAAATACGCATATTTAATTAGATGAAGCCTCATTTGCATAAATAAATGAAATTTGGATACTAATTTGCTAAACTCCTCATTTCAACATAAGCGTGTTTAGGTTTGATGGGTAGATTTCAGCTGCTGTTTGGAAGTATTGTTTTCGCTCTCTTTTGCTTTCTTCTATTTACAAAGTTGCTTGAGGAGGCTGAGACAGCTGCGTATTTGTCGAACCCGCCCCCACAACCGCCCCCACAACCGCCCCCACACCCCCACCCCCTCCTCATTTCTTCCTTTTTTTAGAGTCTGGGAAATTCAGTAATGGACGCTAAGAAAAGCCACTGGGTGCTTATCGAGGATCAATTTCCCTTCTTTATGTTGCAGTCATGCTCAATATCAGACCTGCGCCGTGTACGTGAAACCATGTCCACACCTGGGAGTTGTAGTTTACTGCTCCGTTATTGTTGCGGTGTGTCGTCAAGACAGTGGACGGTATCCCAGAAATAAAGGCTTTGGGCTTCCAGCAACATTAATTAACTCCTCATGCCTGTCACAAGCAATAAAGTGCAACGAGTTCAGACATATCAACAAGGCCAGGCGGTTGCTACGAGGCAAAGTCTTTAAAAAAAAAAAAAAAAAAAAAAGAAGGTGCAACTTTTAGTGAAAGCGCTCAGCCAGGTACTACGTTACCTACAGTTCAACTGGAAAATTTACTGAACACACTGAGCATTTATGAGCTGTCTGCACGACAGTCGTCTAGTTAAAGCATGCGAATCGGATTTCAGCTCTGCTTTAAACACGCAACGCAATATTCATATTTTGGGCCTCATCCAAGTGCCATATAAAAATATCCAGAATAGAAAAAAAAAAAAAAAAAAACCAAAGCCAGTGAGAAAATGAGCGGATCTGGTTTAAGTTTATAAAGAAAGTACCAGCATCGAGCGCGGAGAGGGAAACGTCACCGGTTTCGATATTAACTATGAAATCACTCACATATGGAAGAGGTTTAGGCTCCGCAAAACAGTAAGCTCACGCCGCTCCGAAAGCTCTGATCCCACCCACTTGAAATGTGTCAATCAAAAGTGCCCTCTGCTTCACCCGATCCATTTCACAGCTCTCCTGTATCCGGAAAACAAATTCGGCAGCAACCCCAACACTGACGGCAAGGGAAGATTTGGGCTGCTTTGGGCCACCGTGCTCACTTCTTAGCGCTCGGTCCATAAACCGGGCGTCTGGAGGGGCCCCCCGTTTTTAACAGTACACAAACTCAACCCTCAATTACAGTTCTGTGAATACACTCATAGGCTGTGGCGACCGCACTGTTTACCACTTCTTCTCAACATTTTAATAGGATCCAGGCCGATTTCAAATAAATATGCACAATCGAGGGCCAGCTACGCTGTTTATCTAAAGCGGCCTCCTGTTGACCTCGCTGCCATCCCGCTTCGCTCGCTCGCTCTGCCTACAAGTCATCAAGTCCAAAAGAAAAAGGGGAAAAAAAAGAGAAAGAAATTCACAATGTGCGGTCACTTTAAGGCAGCTGACGCTCAACAAAAGCTGAGCTATAATTTATCCTCGCCAGCCGGACAAAGCCTGGAAAAGCTGGTGGAATGTTTGCTAGCTGCCTGGATACTGCGCGAGAAGCAGGGGCCTTCGTATTGACGCAGCGGCTGAGAAAATAACACCGGCCTGTTTACTGAGGCCTTGGTCAAATATCTACAAACCTTTTATCAAAGAGTCTGCTTGTGGCCTGAAAAAGAGTAGAAGCCTAAACATTCAGAGACAGAAAATGAAATTAAATACAGGAGCCAAAAAAAAAAAAGAAGATTTGGCGAGAGAAAAGTTCTCTCCTTCAATCTCTCTGCCCTCTTGTCGCTTTTGTGATAGAGGAGATAGATCTGAGTACAGAGAGCAGGCCAAGCTACAGGCCAGGTCAGACATGTGTCAACAGCGTGTCCTCGTTCACTTCCATCAGCAACTGTCCCTAAAACCTGATCTGCTTTCAAAAAAACAGGGTTAAAAAAGGGGAAAAAAAACTTTCCATACTTTCCATGAATAAGGGGGACATCTGGTATTTTGTACAGGAGGGCTGTCGCGGGATGGGGATTGAAATAAGGCCTCGTCACTGGCGCAAAATGGTAACCAATCCCTGCAGAGAGCCGAAATGACTCTGCCACGTCCCTGAGCAATGACCTCATCAGCCAGAACTCAGACTACAGAGCCGAGACAGGCACCAGACGAATTCCACCATGAGCTCCTATTCGCTTCAGGCCATGATAATACGGACGAATATTTACTTGAAACACTTTTCCCAATCCCAACAATCCCAAGGATAGACCGCATATACATTGATGTCCAAGTTGATCCTGATTTTTAAGATTGGCACGATGCTAAACGTACTGGTTATGATAAAGATGATGAAATGATGGAACACGTTCTCAGGCTGGCAAATGCAGTTTTGCTGTTTCGTTACATTCGAAAGCGCTAATAACGCTACTATGGTAGTACCAACGTACTACAACTTCTGTGTAAGGTGTGATCATTTCCTTCGTTGCCTCGCCTTAAAGCAGACCAATACTGGCACAAACACACTGAAAAAAAGAGATGCGGTGCTTTTGACCCGTGCTTGAGAGCGCTTGGCAAGGGCCGACACTACGTGCTCTCCTGACTCTCTCTACTGCAATCGGATCTGATCTATAAGCCGTATGCCACTTCTCCTCTAATGCCAACAGATGCCAAAACGCCCCGCCCGCCCGCCCACCCGACACCCCCCACCTCTCCGTCACGGCTCTGATGCCAGGCACACTCCAGCGCCTGTGAAAAAAAAGAGAGGGAGAAAAAAAAAACGCCTCCACTTCATTAAGAAAGTAAACACAAGTACTGTCTGAAGTGTCTAATTAGTCCCCTAATTACTCCCTGCTCGTTACTAATGCAAATTAGATTACGCTGCTTAACTTCATCGTGTCCACAATGCCGCTGTTAATTGAGGCCTTTTGAAATTAAATTACTTGCTAATTAGCATATCAAAACCATTAATTCAGTGCCAGAATAAAAAGAAAGAGGGGGGGAGAAAAACAACAACAAACGCCAAGTTTTTGCTAATGAGTTTTGCTAATTGAATACGTACGTTCAATATTGAGATTTTGCCAGCCAGCCAGCCAGCCTGCGAGCGTTAAAAAACAAACAAAAAACAGCCGAAACCTGAGACCTGGTCGTGCTTTTAGAAAGCCGTATACACTTCAAGGAAACTAGTTCATCTCTAATAGGTGAAGAGTTAAACCTGTAAACAGATGGCATATGCTAATTAATTTTTAGATTCATTTTAGATATTGGACCTGGGCAAAGTAGTAGGATTTAATATTAAAAGATTGGGTAAGGATAGATAGATATAAGTTCATCTGATGCTGAAAGGACCTCTCCAGCCTGTTGCGACCTTTTCATTGAAAGAAGAAAAAAAAACCTCACGAGTCGAAACAAACTCCTTAATGTCGAAAACTTTCTCGACTTGCGCCATCGCTCCAGATCTATCTGTCCCCTCAATATGCATATCATGACTCATCAAAAAGTACAGCCATTAGCGTGCACAATGCCTCACAGGAAATTTGTTTTAGCTGTGAATGACCCGGATTACGTTTAATACCTGCTTCTATATAAAGTGCATCCCTTATTCTCTTCAAAATTTCCCTTCAATATCGATTTATGAGAAGAGTCCATTCACACACTGACATTCAAGTTTCGTTCTTTTCAACGTGAATATAACCCTGAGAATACAGGATGAGAATACCAAAATTGAGAGGTAGCCCGACACACACACACACACACACACACACACACACACACACACACAAAAATTAAATAACCATAATAATCAGATGTAAAGATATTATAATTCCTTTAAGAGGATGCATTGAAAGTGCTGCACTACAATATTTGCCCTAAGTGCCAGAATTACCATATTAACCAGTTACCATTTGAGTAAGTTGATTAAAAAATTGATTATTCGTCTATTTCTTTTAGGAGTTTCTTAATCAAAATCTAACATCCTTGAAAAATTAATTTGAAGCCCCTCTTATCAGTTAATTAAATCTGGTTGGAAGTCATTTTTCTGTGAAGAGTGATTAGTGTTCGGCTCGGCTCTGTTCAAAAGGCGCGAGGCTCCAAAACTTTTCAATGTCTCATCAAACATTCACAAATAAGAAGAATAGGATTTCTTTGAAGGCCTGTTCTCTCTTTTTTTTTTATCCCCCCCCCCTTCTATCCCCTCACATTTTCTTTCAAACCTATACGCCTTTTCAGATAAATTGTGCTACACCCAAAAGATCTCTCACTCTCATTAACAAATTCTCATTAGCCGGCTAGAATAAGAGGAAAGGAAGGGGTGGGGCCCGGGGGTGGAGATGCGGGTGAGGTAATAATACGATCGCGGGATAGATGGCTGCGTGGAACTTTTCCCCATGTACTCTGTGTGTGTGAGAGTGTGAGTGTGTGTGTGAGAGAGAGAGAAATGGTAGAAAAAGGCAACTGCTTGCTCTATTGGGATTAAACCTTCAGCCAAATTAGAGCAAAAAGAACAGCCAGAGACATAAATGTGCTTTTCAGATCGAGCTTTTCCGTCCCTTGAGGGAGGTTACATGCAGTTCCTTTAAAAAATAAATCAGAATTGAGATACAATCCAAAAAAATTCAGGAGAATCAGTTCAGTTAGAGCAGAGAGGAAATCCCATAGAGAGAGGATCTGAGAGAGGAAATCAAATATATACACATTTATAACTGTCATATAATATAATATAATGCACATATTTAGAACTGTTTCTCCATATGATCTATAAACGAAGAGATATAGGCGTGATGTGTGATTTTTTTTCCGTCTTTCATCCACTCCTGCCATCTTTTCTCCCACAATCCCCCTCTCAGGCTCCACAAAGCCTCTTTATCTCTAAGAGAGGGTGGTCAGGTAATCGGCACATTTATCACATACCTAGCATTTCAGTCTTTTTTTTTTTTTTGGAAGGGCCTTTCTGCTACACACTGATTTTTCCAGCTGTCCACGTTTCCAAACACGCAAAGCGTCCTGATCAGATTCTCTGATTTGCGAGTGCGGAAATCAAACCTGGGAATCGTTAAATTAAAACCAGCGTCTCTGAGAATCTCTGAGAATCTCTGTGAATGAACGCGCACTCCCACGTCCGTCTTCCCATCTGCGTGTCCGCGCTCTCCTCCTCAGGTGCACGTGCAGCTGTGCTACGGGCCAATTAGCCTGATTAGGCCCTTATTAAATGATTGGGGGGAGAAGGACGCTGATTACTGCGCTAAAGGGGCTCCGTTTACCGTCAATCAATCAGGATCCGACCGCCTGCGCCTTCTAGGCTGCTCTCTGTTGTCATTTTTTTTTCTCGGTTCCAGCTCATCAGTCCTTCGGAGGCTGAAGGTCTTTTTTTTTTTTTTTTAATTAAATTCTCAATACCTCAAAATAACTCTCCGGTTCCGATGGAAAGGAGCGTCTGGAGAACCTCACCTGTTATGTTTTTCTAACCTTTTCCTTTTGTGTCCTATTTGAACGTAGAGGTAATAAAATTAAGCTCTGATGTGATAAAGCACCGCTAAGCTCTTATATACTTCTTGAGACTGACTCGGAGTCTATATAAACGAAGTCCCTGACGTCCGTCAAACTGCACTTTCGATTTTAGGAGGTGGATCCGGGGATGTGACCTGCTCGGACCTGATGAAAAACGACCCTGCGTGGACAGAGGGTGTCTTTTCTTTTTCTTTCTTTTTTTTTTTTTTCCTTTAGTTAAGTATGAAAAGAGCAGGAGGGGGACAAGCCGAGGCTGTGTTTTGGAAATTAGCCGTGGAAGAGCGAGGGGTCGCTCTGGGGGCTCGAGCTAAAGAAAGCGGCGTCCGCTCAGCCTTCTACGCCTCGCGCTCCCTGCCGTCTCAGGTTAAACGGCACCCTGGAGATGCGCGCCGTTCTGGAAACTTCCAGAAGTTCTTCAGTTCTTCACTACTGAGCTGTACAAAGCCCCAGCGTGTGGCTGGACCATGCAAACTCAACTCAGCTACTCAACCTTCCCTCCCTGCTTCCCTCTCTCACTCTCTCCCTCTCTCTTTCACCTTGCTCAGCCTCAGGAAAAAAAAAAAAGAAGAAGAAGAAGAAAGTACGGACTCACCCAGATCAAAAGGAGAAAAACAGCAAATAAAGATAGCGACCTTCAGTGTGTGTGTGTGTTCATTCATGTGTGTTATTTCCTTTCCCTGTCGTGATATTGTCAGACTCATCTTTAGGGTGTGCTTACCTTCTTTAAAATTAGTTGCTAATTGCTACGCTAGTACTTTTTTTCTATTATTTATTTCTATGGTGGCTTTTATTTCCACCATTCCACCATTTCCTCTTCTTACCTCACTGGCAAAAACGCAGTTCCATTACTAATGAACATCATCTGCATTAAAATATAACTATTATAATAACAATAATGGCAATAGTACTTTATCTGATTAAAAGTTTGGATTGATTTGGAAATAAAAAACTGATCAAATCAGGCATAGATCTGTTAGACGGACACTCCTCTCCTCTCCTCTCCTCTCCTCTCCTCTCCTCTCCTCTCCTCTCCTCTCCTCTCCTCTTCGTTGTTTATCGGGTTTTTAATAAAAAGTTGCTCAAATGCCATGTGAGAAAAGGTCATTAAAATGGAAAGTGGCGAATCTTTGAAGAACCACCATGTCTTTCGTAGCATGGCACCTTAATTTGGATCTATTAAAAAAAACAAAAAGAAAGGGCCGTGGAAAGAGAAAATAAAAAAGAAGAAGAAGAGAGAGAGAAAAAAAACAAAGAACATGAATTTGGTTGTCAGTTCTACTGTAATTAAGGCATTCAGTCTCCTTTCATCACGGATTCAAGGATGCCATGAGACTAATTAATCTGAAAAGGTAAGATGTCTTGATGCAAATGTCTTCTGTCACAGCGATTAAACGGAAAGAAAGAGTGAATGAAATGGTGGGGAAAGACAAAGAGAGGGAGGCTGGATTACTTTAAGTCGCCATTTGATTTAGCTCTAGTGCTGTTTAAGTGATCAGTAGGAGCCGGGAAAAGAGCACTCACTAGCGTGGCGATGGAACGAAGACGCTTGAAAAATTGTCGCTTCGCACAGAGACGCACACACACACACACACACACACACACACACACAGAGACACACACACACACACACACAGAGACACACACACACAGAAAACTCTGCTTTTTCTATCTCGGCCAGAAAGAAACTATAAAACATCTTCTCAATGAGGCTGCTGGTGAGGAGATGTCAGTTTGGGTAGGCTTAGGGAAGGCTTCTCCCTTGACCGACACACACACACACACACACACAGTACTGGGATTACTAAAAGAGAAATAATGAGTCTTTCTTCATGCTGAGTGAGGGGAAGGGGGAGGAGGGAGCATCTGCTGTTGAGAGAAAGAAAGCGCTTAATTACACACAAACGTGTTGCCTAGAACAACCTCGGAGCGTTAAAAATGGACAAAAACTCGTAAACTTCTGGAAGTCCGACTTGACAAATCGTGCGATTGTTTCACGGTTAATTATTAAGCATGCGTTCGCGTCTTTAAAGCGCGCAAGAGATCGTTGTAAACGCATACAAAAAGAAATTCTTCAGAATGGAGAGCACTTCAAAAGGCAGGGCCATGCAACACACACACACACACACTTTCACACACACACTCTCACACACACACACTCTCACACACACTTTCACACATAGCAACGTGTTGAAAAAAGGGAGTAAAAAAAGTTCACTCGTGTGTAAGAGGAGGAGTGGACAGATGAGGGAAATCCTCTCCGTGTTATTTCTGTAAGGAGAGAGAACTACCTGCGCAAAATCCGTGTACAAATGTCAGGCAAGTGGCACTGACCGTGAGGGCGGGTTTCACACACACTCACACACACACACACACACACACACACACACACACGATGACACCGCCTCTAGTGCCCATCTCAACCAAGTCTGACCACAGATCAGCCCCAAAGACACACACACACACAGAGAGAGCAGACAGCTAGGAAGGGAGAGCAGGGGACACTGTCTAAGTGTGTGTGTGTGTGTGTGTGTGTGTGTGTGTGTGTGGTGGTGGGGAGGAGGGGGGGGGGGTATTACACAATTATGCAGATAACAGCTGGGGATAATATAGTGGCAGATGTGCCTCGGTCAACAATGCCTGCTGCCCACAGCCTGCAGATGGAGTGCAAAAAAGCAGTTCTACTCAATGGTTACTCCATCTCAGCAAGTGCACACACACACACACACACACACACACACAGTTTTCTTCCAACTTCTTTTTGTCTACAAAAAAAATAATTAAAGTGCAGAAAAAAATTTACTTTTGTACTCAGCCTTTTTTTTTTTTTTTTTTTTTTAAATCAAAAGGCTTCTGTGCTTTTTACATGAAAAAAACAATCTCTCATGCACCTGTTTTAAAAACCAAAGTGCTCCAGTTTGGTCTAATTTAAATAAACTTTGATTCTCCTGATCTTCATCTTCGGCACGTTTCAACTAAAAAAGCATTTCTCCAAACTTTCATGGATGGCGTGTGGAGACTAGCCCTGCGTCATGAGCTGACGGGTAAAACAAAAACAGATAAATAATAAATAATAATAATAATTCATTTTTAAAAAAGGCTGTACCATTTGATAATCTGAAATCTTTCCAGCACTCCTTCTATAGTGCAGTGTGTGCTTTATCTACAACTTTTTGAGCTGTTCGATGTTCAAGAAAAGAAAAAAAAACAACACACACAAAAAAAAAACCAACATCCATTCCTTCTAAGGCATGACAGGAAAAAAGCTGAATGTTTGTAGCATTCAGTGCCAGTGGAGATACGGCTTTCCATCACTGTCTCATTAAACGACAGATATTTCTGGATTTCCATCAACCGCAAGCACGTGAAGACGGAAACGGGAGTATCTCGTCTTTGTTGTGTGAGCTGAGATGCTGGTTCGTGGCTTAGCACTTAATCTCTAATCTCAGAAACTCTTCTTCTCACACTCTCACACTCTGTGTGCCTCTCACTTCACCCTGTGATCACTATGGGATTCGAGAAGTCCTAGGAACTATGCCCCACACACACACACACACACACACACACACACACACACACAGACACACACACACACACACACACACACACACACAAATACTACGGCACTTCACCCTGAGTGCTTCCCAAAGGACAAGAGACAATAAATGCCCCTTGCTCCATAATGGCCATGTCTCAAAATTCTCAAAAACTAGCATTCATTACTAAGCTACGCTAACTAATATTAGCACATTAGCTGTTTTGTTTAACTCTTGAACTTGTTTTTCAACTCAATGTCCCAAAAATTTTAAATTATTTAACACGTGGTAAAATAACTGAACTACCTCGGCGACTACGTCTACTCAGCAGATACTTTGTGGATTAGCTAATGAACGTTGCTAATGTGGTCACCTTGTGGGAGAAAGGTTTTAGCCTGGAACGTACGGCACCTCTCTGTAACTCTCCTCGCACTTTCAACAGCTGGATGTGGATCGGGATTTGAAAAAAGACCACGGAGTGAGAAAAGAAGCTCTAAAAAGATCTACTCTGCTCCTGGGTGCTAGCGTGTGGCTGAAGTTTGCTACTCACGCTGCGTCTGCGAGCTGACGGGATTTCAGCTGAGCGTATTCTTTTACAACATACGCACAACGGCGCGAGAGAAACTTAAAGCGCGTTCGTGACGGCTTTCGCTGCGGAGCTGTCATTTAACCGTCACCCTCATGTCTTTCACGGGCGCATTATAAACTGCTGAAAGTTTCTCTCCCTCGCCGTCTTTTTTCCTCTCTCCAGAGGAGCTTAACTGATATGTACGCTCGACCCCCCTCCCCTCCTCCTCCCGCTCCTGCTCCACCGCCTGATGGACGTGATGGTTTGTCAGCCTTTAACTAGGGTTTTCAAAATATACACAGCGCTGTGTTATGAGGACCTTCGTGAAAGAGAGAGCGGCGGAGGTTAGAACCAGGGGAGGAGAAGCAGGATTGAGAGAAAATCCATAACCCAAATACAGCTGTCAGGCCAAATGCAAACTTAGCAGGAGCAGCTTTTTTTTTTTTTTCTTCTTCTCTTCCTCCAGCCTGTGCACTGAACGCTTAAAGCTAACCCAGACCGTGTCACCGCGTATATCGATCAGGCTCATCTGAGTGGGAGGTTTTTCACCACGGATGGTTTCGTCTTCCGTCGTCGGCTCTTTCGCTTTCTCCCTCCCTTATTGCTCTGACTTCCTCGTTCGCGTCCTCCGTATCTCTCCCTCTTCCTGTCTCTCCAGTGGAAGTGTTTTGAGAGCTGCGCTTTTCCGCCAGCATGCTCGACTCCAAGCACCGATAATAGGCCATAAAGCTGGGCTGCTGTCTGCCCAGAGCTCTCCCGGGACGCTTAGCTAATGGATCACGAGGAATAATGACCAACACCTCTGCCACTAATACTGTCATTTCCATCCTGACTTCCTCTCGCTGACTTTCCGCCGCTTCTCAGTGGAAACGGGCCTCGGCCCAGCTCCATAAGGTGATCTTAAAGGCATCCGATCGGCTCATGACCACCTGGAGTAATGCCGCAGAATCATTCCCGGAGGTCCACACACACTTATATATATATATGAAAGGAACTTGCAAAGAAGAACTAAAGCTGCCAGAGATGTTTAGTCTCCATTTGAGACGAAAAATCACTCGAAAGTGACGCCGTGAAAATTTCCCTACTGCCGGCAGCTCCAGGACACGCTGCCATGCCGTCCATCCGTGAACTTACAGCATTCGTGCCATCTCTACACAACCTCAATTAATCAGATAAAAGTGTGTCATCTGGAGACCATCCCTCCTCTTTCCACCAAAAACCTTTCCTTTCTTCCTGATTCATAGATGGCCAAGATGCAACAGTTTGTTTTAAAGTCAGAGGGTTTTTTTTTTTCTCTCTTTCTCCCTGTTGTTGTTTCTCTCTGAGGAGAAAAAGACACCACTCTCGGAGTCTTAATAAAACCAGGCCTCACTGTCTAAAAAACGTGTGTAATTTATTATTCACGCAAGAAAATGCCCTGGCTCACTGTTCCACTGAATAACATCTTCAATTAAAACCACATGTTTAATCACCACTTCTGCGGCGCTGTTGGTTACTGCTGGTCAGCACGAGAGGCGACGCATTCAAAGGAGGCAAATGGCCGTAAAATCCCGGCCTGACCTTTCGCTGAGGGTTCGCCCGAGTAGAAAAGAGGCAAACTTAATCATCGCATATTTTGCACAAACGCGTTTGGAGTGCGGGGAAAAGTGGTGGAAAATGGCGTGACATGAGGTCAAACAATATGACAAAAAAAAAAATCTTCATTTACACATGGGTGTGTGTTACTCTTCAAAACACTTTGATCAGGAAAAAAAAAAGTACTCAAGCAAAAAAAAAAAAAAAAAAAAAACATTATTTTTGAAACGCCAGAAGTGTTTAATGGTGGTGGAGCCAACAAGTGCAGAGGATGACGCTTCGTAAAATCAGAAGTGCTCGAAATGAGGACAGCGAGGAATAAAAACTTAAATCCACATCCATATCACTTGACTAGAGCTCACACACACACACACACACACACACACACANGCACACGCACAATTAGCTAAAGCACATCCTTCTTTTCACAAAACATCTGTTAGTTCCGAAACTGAACTGATACAAGACACAAATATTCCTCCTTTAACGACACACACACTGACCTGTCAAACATCAGCAGTTCCACTGAAGGAAAACTTCTGAATGCCTGTTCACACACTCCACTCTCACTCCAAATGAAAACGCATTGTGATATTAAATAAAATGAGAATTAAATCATATCCTCGTGATAAAGGGTATTAAAAAAAAACTGAAGTGTGGGATGTTTCAGACCTCCTGCCTCTTTTTTTTTTTTTTTTTTTTTTCGCCACGTTTGGCCGCAGAGCTGGTGTGTGAAAACGATTTGTCTGAAGTGGGGCCGTTGCCACTTGCGGCTCCGAAAGCGACACAAAAGCGCACAATGCGGCTGAAGTCGCCTCCTCAGAATTATCCTCATTACTATCATTTGTATTCGCGAAGAAAGGGAAGATCTGTGCACTTTGCCTGGCTGGGCTTCACACTGAATTACTCCATCATTCAAGCATGACTGGAGAGAGCAGGTAGATGAAAACGGCACATTCACACAATCATTTTTTGTCTCTATAATATTTAAAAATATACACAGTACTATCAATAGAGCAAACAGAATTGTAGAAATCCCAAAATATCATTATTGACTTGCTCGTAAAAAATATTCTGGTATTACATGCCATTTCTGAGACTTCTGGGTAATTTAATTAAAGAAGTTTAACATTTTGACATACAGTGTACCCAAGCACAGGATAAGCAGATAATTCGTCTGTATTCATTCCCATAGAAATTAGCTAGAGGTCAGGAATTAGAAAGCTGAAATGATTCAGAAAGCAGAACACAGCTCTGTAGAACAGTTGGTCGCGTTCAAGGGCCACGAGCGGATTGAAATGTTCGCAGTGCTGTGAATGGCACCAGGCGATGGCAGGAATGCCACTGGGAAACAGGGTCAGGAAGCCGCTAGAGGAAATTTATAGTGCCCGAAGCCCTGTCCTGCATCAGTCACCCCGTAATAACACGCATGTCAAACACTGGGCCATCCTGTGTGTAAATTGTACGTGTCAGAGAAAATTTGTGGCAAGACGCACATATCAGAATAATCTAGATTACAGACTGTGGTGATTTATTATTTATACCGTCAAGTGCAAATCATGCTGGTGGAATTCTTTAGATACATAACCCTAAAAAAAGTCATTCCTTCATTTCTGCTATTGTGCACTATTTTTTCATATCACACATAATAAATAAAAATATCAATTTAAAAAAAAAACACACACTGTAAAGAAAAGTTTAAAGATTTTTTTTAAAAGAAAAGTGCCCATGTTTAGATTTTTTCACAGTTGTTAAATCAATATTAGGTGACCAACATGTGCATTCAAACTGTTTCAAATTAAAAGTGGAAATGGCCTGTTTTTGCACTGTTTATTATTTGTGCGCGTGGAGCCTAAACGGAGCGCGAGGCGAAACCTCCCTAATACTCACTTTTCCTCCAGTCGGTATTACAGGGATTAAGTGTTTCTCGCGCACTGTTCATCATTTTTAAGCTCTCAAATAATAACCAGCAGGTCAAAGTTCCGCCTCTGACATGTTTCCGTTTTCCCGGAAATCAGAAGACAGCCGTAACTGTTGTTATAAAGCGTTATAGAGGGCTAAATCCACATGGATCAATAACCATCTGTCATGCTAAATATCGGCGCTGTCAGTCTCGCGCACTCCAAATACGCCTTTTCTTGTATTTATTTATTTATTTATTTATTTTTCTGAGAAAATAAGACTCAAGTATTAGTTCCACTACGCTTTTTTTTTAACGCAAATCACCTATTTTTTGGTCAATTTGAGCCTATTTGTGGTTTGGAAAGAAGAAAAAAAAAAGATCTAAAAACTGGACGTTTAGGAAACTTGAACGCTGCATGCAACTGAGCGGTTTAACGCGTGCAGAGTGAGGAGAAAAACATCAGTTTATTTCTCCATTTAAAACTGATTATTAGACCTGATTACAGGATTTAATAAACAGCATAACATACTAATGACGAATCTGAATCAAAATCATGTCAGGCCTCTAAAACACTGCTGTTTTTAAGGCTAATGTTATTATTCTTATTCTTATTATTGCTATTATTATTGCCATTTTTTTTTTTTAATCATTGTTATTTCTGCCCAGAGTGATCAGTCAGCCAGGGCTGAGTTTAACAGCACTGATCTGAGCAGAAAGGCTACACAGGAAAGAAGAGCGGGCGAAAACATGTCCATAAGCTGTCAAAACTTTCCCTGGACTTTTGAACAATATGTCGTATATTTTGGAGGTCGGAATTCACACTCCTGTTGAGCCACATTAAATACACATAGTCTACTTTCCCTTCAGACTTTCAGTGCATTTCATAGAAGGAAAAGAAAAAAGTTTCACTATGAAACAGGATTCCATTTTCTAATAGCTATTGCACACCAAAAAAAAAAAAAAAACTTTTTTCAGTTGAGAATTCAAGCAATAATTTTGGCATTTTTACATAAAACACACTTTAAAAAAATATATAATTTTTTTAAAATTCTAAAACATGATATGCTGGATTTTTTAAATTCTATTATTATTATTATTTTATTATTTATGCATTTATTTTTTTAAGAAATGACGCTCCTACACACTCGCACGCGCTCTTATTTCCCTTAAAAAGAAACTTCGTAGTTACACACTAGCACAAACCAGAGAGAGAGAGAGAGAGAGAGAGAGAGAGAGAGAGAGAGAGAGGAGGAAAGAAGGAGGCAAAGTTGCAAAAGAAGAAAGGAGATTGATATGGACCTGTTGGTAAACTCGGAAGCAGTGAACTTTCACGGCGCGCGCTCGACCATGTGGATGTCGTCGCTCCCAGGCTGCGTGAAACGTCCCGGTGATTCCAACAGGCGCGCGCTCACACACCGCGGACACGCAGGACCATGCGAGCAACCAAAAAAAAAAAAAAAAAAAAAAACAACCGCAAAAAACACCAGAAAAAAAGCTGCGACCTGTGCTCAGTATCGCGGGAGCATTACTTTCAAACGACTTCAACAGTCTCAACGCTCCTTCTTCTTCTTCTCGTCTTTTGTTTTAGTTTTGCTGTTTTTGTTTTGCTTTTATTAGCTTCCTCTGGACGGTAGAGTAGAAACAATAACCCCGCCGCACACTAGCTCATAGTCACCGCTCGGCAAAAGTTCGTGAAAGCGAAAACGAGCACGCCGCTCTGGAGCTTCTTCCCTCTTTTTTTTTTTTCTCTCTCTCTCTCTCTTCTTTCTCCTCTCTGTCCTTTCCCCTTCTTCTCTGTCACTTTTTTTTTCTCTCTCTCTCAAGTCTCAGCAACGCTTCTTCTTCGCAGGCATCCCCCTGTCCCGCACCTCGCTCCCTCTTTCTCTTTGCTAGAGAAATCAGTGTTGGATTACTCCGGCTCGCGCGCAGCGCAGCGGCGGCGGTGATGTGTTTGGAGGACAATTGGCTCTACCGTAATGCGCCTAAAACAGGTGCGCGTGCACGTTGCCTCCTCCACTCCTGGCTCCTCTGAGCTCCTGCTAACAAATCCCGCGCGCCGCAACAGAGCTGCGTGTGTGTGTGCGTGCGTGTGTGTGTGTGTGTGTGTGTGTGTGTGTGTGTGGGAGCGCACGTGCTTTTTAACGCCCTGCCACAGCTTTCAATGTTATCAGCCAGCAAGCAACAGATGTCACTAAAAGTAACAAATAAACAATAAAGCCGTTACTAGCAATTCATTACTTCTTATAATAACATGGGAATTATTTTTCCCCCTCAGAGTAACTCTACACCCTCACTTAGCTACAGATTAAGTCTTCTTTCATGTCCTATAGTTGTCCATATAATGTACATTATATCTATATAATATAGATATTGTAATCTATATAAGCTATATAAGCTATATAATCTATAAAAGGCTATACAATGGAATAACAACAAATAAGGAAAAAGTAAGCGCTTTTTCCTGATCGGGGTCATGGTGCATCTGGAGTATATCCCTGGAACACCAGGTATGAGTGGGAATACACACCCTGGATGGGACACCGTTCCATCGCAGATGATACTTCATGTATTGTTGAAAAAATGCAGCTTAAACTTTAACTGATATTCAGGAGCATGGCTATATGTGTGGCCTTCTGCTAAGTCTTGGCACCTCAATTTCCATCCAAAGTATGACAGCAAATAAAAAGGTTTATTACTCTTTTGTAATTCAGGTAGATTTAATGAATCATTTCTAGCTTTAGGTGTAAGTCTGTAACTATTCTGACGAACTCCAGAGCATATATGAGCACAATACCTTAATACAGGTTGTCCGAAAAGTCAGGAACCAGTGGGCAAATGTGAGCAAATATCAGCAAATATCTGAATATTTTCCACAAAATCCTGATGCAGCAGCCGAGAAAATGCATAGAGCGTAAGAGTAAACATGATTCATCCTCATTGGTTCATGACTTTTCAGACACATTTATTTTTCGTCATGAAACGAGACAAATATTCAGCAAATGCATCCTTGGTCTTGTACATAATTAAGGTAACTAAGGTAGTGTCACTTCTTGGTGTCCTCTTGCGCCCCCTCTGATAGCACATGTCTAAAAACCTGGATATGCCAACGCCTGTCTTCTTTTAACTGTCAGATAAAAATGGCAGTCCTTCAGATGTCCATCAGACAAATACGACCTCTCTCCGTCGAAGCCACTTAGAGAAATCAATAACACTAAAACCAAAACTAAAATCTAAAAAGTTATGAGGGCCAACAACCTCCCTAAAACCATGCTGACTTCACTCCGAAGTCTCGCCAAGCCAATCGCAACTCCTATCTCAGTGGCAATCGATTTAAAAAGAAAAAAAGTACAGTATATGATTTATAATGATTCATAGAGCTGAGTTTTTTTTTTAATGTGAGGTTCCACTTGCTGCGGTTTTTGGTCTAAGAAAAACACAGTGAAAATGGATGTCTGGACGTGTGTTCTGGACTTTCTTGGATGGACATATGAGTACGGCTTGCGTGCGCAGTGGCTAATGGTTTTCTGTCCCATCAGGTCACTCACACACACACACACACACTCACACACATGCACGGAAACTCAGCCAGCGCAGATATCCTGGCTCTACAATGAGACAAAGCAAGAAGCTGAGCCATGGTGCTTCCACCATCACAGGGTTAAGATTAAACACTCTTGCTCTTGCTCCAGCTAATGAGCCATCTGCAGCAAAAAGGATTACAAAGAGAACTTCAAGTGCAGCCGAGTCTAACCCCTAACTAGCTCACACACACTATCACACCAGGCACAAATCCCCATACACAAGCTTAAAGTTCATCTGGACCATGTTGCATATCTCAAAGCACTTTGCTTTACATCATCTTACGCCCTTCTATAACCTAAGACACCACTTATCAGCTTTGCCAAGTTCACATTGGCAAGGTATTAAAAAGCGAGGCTTAATAATCTGGACAAAGCTGCGTTATGGCATGTCATATGACCACACGGAGGAGAAATTCCCATGTACATGAGGTATCTTACAGCTTCTGAAGCAGACATCAAAAGGTCATGTGGATTTAAGACCAAAGTGGGAACATTCGGGAAGGGGAGGGGGATGCAAAAAAATGTCAATCCTGAGAGAGAGAAGTAGATGAGAGCTAGATGAATGAGACAGAGACAGAGACAGAGACAGAAAAAGAAGATACTGTTTAGATTCATCATTTCCTAGGGCTAGTAAAGTACACAAACACAAACAAGAGGACAAATAAAGAAGCACTAGGAAGTGTACACTTACTTCTTGATCACTCTGGCATGATGTTATTTCTTCTCTTCTCTTCTCTTCTCTTCTCTTCTCTTCTCTTCTCTTCTCTTCTCTTCTCTTCTCTTCTCTTCTCTTNCGTCTTTTCTAGCCGCTCTACATACCGGAGAAACCCTGCCAAAACCAGGGACATGCAAAACAATTGTGCTTATTTGATGTTTGTTTATTCGCTCCTCTTTTTTTTGTTGTTGTTGTTGTTTTTGCTTCTCTCTCGCACCCCTTCTGCCTTTCTCTTTCTCTTTCTCTCTCGCTCTCTCTCTCTCTCTCTCTTTAGTATGCAGCTCGTCTCATTCGCTGCTGATGCAATGTTTGTTTATCTGTTTGTTTTTTGTTTTGTTTACTTGTTTGCACAGACAGGAAGCCCAGGGAGGTTTTAAACTAGAACAGCCATGGAGGAAGAAAAAGACTTTCACTATAAGGGCGTCGAAGGCCCAAGCAAGGGCAGAACTACACACACACGAACACGCACACGCACACACACACACACACGCACGCACTCACGCACACTGAGAATATTATAGATGAATAGCGACCACATAACCCATCAGACATATTGCAGGCTAAGGCAAAGGTTAGTTACTCTGTCACTGAGATCTAATAACATCCTCCATTCTGAATGAAAAAAAAATAAAAAAAAACACTTCAGCACTTTAGCCCATTTTCGATTAACATTTAAGAGCAAGCTTTGTGGTTAATCAGGGGTAATAATTATCAAAGTCGACAGGTAATTAAATTAAACCATAATTGGCTACATGAATTGGCTGTTCTACAACATTTTTTTCCCATACATAATTAAAGAGAAATGTGTGGTTTTCAATGAGTGAGTAACTGCACCAAAAAACAAAAGAAAAGTGATTAAAGACTGACAGGTGAAGGTGAGATCTAATATAGATCAGCATTTAAATATATCAAGATAGTCTATATATTTAACCCAAGAAATTTTACAGTCTTGTGCATGTGCAAGCATCCAACTTGGGCAAGGTCCATGCTCTATAAAACACGCAGCTTCATAAAACATGGCCCAACACGACCCTTTCCCTAGGCACTGTGATGGTATTTGCTGTGATCGTGCTGTAATGAGTGGTATTCGTTTTGATAGTTTGTTGTGATTGATGGTGTTTAACTGTGTTTATTGTAGTGATATTCATTATGGAAGGCAGCTGTTCACAGTGATGGTGTTTACTGTGATTGTGTTCATTGTGGTGGTGTTTATTGTAATGGTGTTTACTGTAGTAGGTGTTGTTTAATTTTATAGCCAGTATAGATGCTTTAATGTGTTCCGTTTACTGTGTTAGGTGGTGTTTACTCTTGTGGTGTTTACTGTGAGGGTGTTTACTGTGGTGGTGTTTATTGTAATGGTGTTTACTGTAGTAGGTGCTGTTTAATTTTATAGCCAGTATAGATGCTTTAATGTGTGGTGTTTACTGTTTTATATGGTGTTTACTCTTGTGGTGTTTACTGTGAGGGTGTATATTGTGGTGGTGTTTACTGTGGTGGTGTTTATTGTAATGGTGTTTACTGTAGTAGGTGTTGTTTAATTTTATAGCCAGTATAGATGCTTCAATGCTTGGTGTTTACTGTGTTAGGTGATGTTTACTCTTGTGGTGTTTACGGTGAGGGTGTATATTGCACTGGTGTTTATTGTAATGGTGTTTACTGTAGTAGGTGTTGTTTAATTTTATAGCCAGTATAGATGCTTTAATGCATGGTGTTTACTGTGAAGGTGTATATTGCGCTGGTGTTTACTGTGATGGTGTTTACTGTAGTAGGTGCTGTTTTATTTTATAGCAATATAGATGTTGTAACGTGGTGTTTACTCTTGTGGTGTTTAATGTGATGGTGTTTATTGTAGTGGTGTTTATTGGGATGGGTGGTGTTTATTGGGATGGGTGGTGTTTATTGTAATGGTGTTTACTGTAGTAGGTGTTGTTTAATTTTATAGCCAGTATAGATGCTTTAATGTGTGGTGTTTACTGTGTTAGGTGGTGTTTACTCTTGTGGTGTTTACTGTGAGGGTGTAAATTGCACTAGTGTTTATTGTGATGGTGTTTACTGTAGTAGGTGCTGTTTTATTTTATAGCAATATAGATGTTGTAACGTGGTGTTTACTCTTGTGGTGTTTACTGTGATGGTGTTTATTGTAGTGGTGTTTATTGGGATGGGTGGTGTTTATTGTAATGGTGCTTACTGTAGTAGGTGCTGTTTAATTTTATAGAAAATATAAATGCCATAACGTGTGGTGTTTACTGGTTGGCGGTGTTTCTTTTTATGGGTGGTGTTTGATAAATAGAAATTATTTGTTAGTTATTATGATGTTTACTCTAATGGCGTTTGCTCTAATACATAGTGTTTGCGGTGATGATGTTTGCCTTGGTGTGTGGTGCCTGTGGTGTTTATTGCTGGTGTTTAGTGTTATTTTATTTATAGTTGAATTTCAGTGAAGCAGGTGGGTGGGTAGGATTCTGGGAAATATAGTCTCGTCTTCAGTAATCTCCTGCAGATGATGCTGGTGCTCTCTATCTCATGCAATGCTTTAGGGAGTGAAATTTGGCTAGCCAATATTTAGGGAGGCACACACACACACACACACACACACACACACACACACACACACACACATACACAGTCTCTATCTCACACACACAAAGCCCAGCTCCATCAATGAACACTCGCCAATTCTGAGAATAAACTTTCCAGAAAATTTTCTCGACCTGTGTGTGTGTGTGCACACAAATCCATTTGTGTGTGTGTGTGTGTGTGTGTGTTTGTACGTGTGTACATGTGTGGTATTAGCTCAAAAATAGCTGCCATGTGGGAGCAATGCAGTAAAATAAAGTGCCATAAAATAAAAGTTATTGCCACTAGTGTTTACAAACAACCCCTATGGCTTTAACCAGAAATAGAAAATGGAACATTCCTGCCTGTGTGATTTGAGACAAGGGGGGAATGCCACAGCGAGGAAATCAAACTATTTACCGCATCTCGGTTAATATCCCCACAGTGAGCCCTGACCTCAGAAGGAGGGAAAACAGTTGATAAAACGATGTCATGGTTTGTGCAGCGAGACAGTGGCTGGGTGTGCAACACAAATTATGCTTCTCGATTGTCGAGGCAGATCAGAGGCCCAGCAGCATGTTTTCATTAAAGAGTCATAAAAGTGTTTACAGCCACAGCTGGCTCGGATTAAAGCACAATAAATAACACCGCACCGGCTTGTTTATCCTGTTCACATACACACACACACACACACACACACACACACACACATAAAACCCTGATGTCTCAGTTAACAGACCCATCTAGGGGCTGTTGCTAAATCATGCAGGTAATTCTCAAAGTCCAGTAACCGATCCTAAGCTGCTGTGCCATGTGAGATTTTTATTCTTGAATAAAGCCATCATTTAAATATGGCAAAAACAGCAAACTGTTTCAAGACACCACCTTTTTAAAGCATGAGGGGTCCAGATCAGGCAAAAGGCCGCATATAAAATAGTTATATGGGTTGAAGCGTCACCTGGGGCTGTAAGAGTGGTGATGGTGCTGAGGTCACTGGGGTTACCGGGGTCTCTGGGGGCGTTTGGGTTAGGGGTTGTGCACAGGGTGAGTGTAGAGGATTTTGGGTTTTAATTACTGGTGCTGAGAGCTGCATGTTGTACAAAGGGAGGCATCAAAAGATCTCTTGTTGAGGGAGTGAGACTTTACACCCACTGCACACACACACACACACACACACACACACACACGCGGTCACTCAGTCATTCTACATTTCACTCTATCGTCCGCTCTCACAGACACACATGCACATACACACCAAAACCCATACTAACATAACATGCTCAGACATTCATTTATTCATTCTCTCTCTCTATCACTATCTCAGTCATTCATACACACACACACACACATACACACACACACTGTGCCCCCTTCCTCGGCTACGATCTTGTATCAAAGCAAACAAATGACACGCTGTCAACCTCCCTCTTTTTTTGATCCCACGTTCACTAAAATGACACTCCATATCTCCAGTAACTGACATTATCAATCGGCGATGTGCTCAAATCTTCAGGCCCAAGCTCGCCATTCCCACAGGGGAGCTCGGAGCCTTGTCCTTTGTTTGCTGAGAGACGGTGCCGGAATGAGCCCTGACTTTTTCCCCAAGCGCACAGAGAGCTGTCATACAGTGTGTTTAGTACAGAGCCGGCCAGATTAGGACGGGCATTGTCAGTGTTGCCTGCACTGCTGCCTCTTTCAGGCGCCATTACAAAGTGTGTGGCGTGGCATTTCTGTCCTGAATGCGAGGCTTCACTGTACTCTAACATCTTTGCTGTAAATGTGCAGCCGCTGTCTGAAAGAAAGGTTCTGGAGATCAAGAGCATTTTTTTGACTAGCTTCAACTAGGAAACGGACCAACTGTGTCGTGTATTTGTATTTTTGTTTGTATTAAAATATGCATTTCTGTTGGATGAGTGTGCATGCTTTGATTTTTAACATTCATCTTTGAAATATAAAAGCACTTTTTTTCTATATGGTATGTATTAAGTGACTATTCCATGTCTTTCATTCATTTTTTTATTATTATTTTGAGTTAAAAAAATTAGAAAAATTCTGTAATTTGTGAGGGGGATTCTATTGCAACAACAACAGCAACAATAACTACTACTAATAATAATAATAATGCTGATAATAATAACAAAAATATTTCACAAAAATATTTGTAACAATACATTAAGGCATTATTAACATTTTTATTAACAGCATGAAATTTAAAATAAGCATTATTTTACAAGTACTATTATTATTATTATTATTATTATTATTATTATTATTATTATTATTATTGATTAACACTTTATGTGTTATTTAATAATTAATATTTATTCATAAATTAATATTATGACTATTACTTATTTGATACTATTCTTAATTTATTATTATTATAATTTTCACTACCTCCAGCGTACTACCTTTCCTTCTATAACACTCTCAGCTATGTTAAATTTCTTTATTATTTCCTTCTCCCCCTTTCTCTCTATCTCTCTCACTCTCTCTCCATTCTCTGGCAGGTGCCTTTATCAGCCAAGGAGACCGAGGATGAATAATGTGCTGAGTGTGTAGAATGGACAGAATGAAACGACTCATCCAGGAACGAGTGGCCTCTCATCCTCTATATCTCTCAGAGAATCCGGCCCTTAATCTGATGGCCAAAACCTAATGCGCACTCAGCCAATTACGACACCAGTAACTTTCTGCTCTTAAAAGATCTTTCTTTTCAGCCTGTGCAGCTGGTCTAAAGTTGGACTTGATTTTTATGATTGCAGGTGTTAATCCTGGTATGAAAGCAAATTGAAGGAAAATTATTATTAGGATTTTTTTTTTGTCTCGAGCTTTCTTTCATTCTGATCATTTCCAAAAAGAATATGTGACCTCTGCCATTCTGCTTGTCCTTGAGTTCCACGTTAAAAATTCAGTGGATTAAAAGGGATGAAAGCCTGTATTAACCATATATTTCCGACGTCCCATATTAAGGTAATCCGCCGATTATGCAGAACGTAAGAGAATGTAAAAAGGCAAATTACATAATGAGGACTTACAGTGGGCAGTGGGGTTTAGACGGAAGGACTAGGTTTAGATGAGTCTGGTGGAAGAAAAGACCTCGAGAACGGTTACTGAAATATCTACAGAGGGGCAGCAGGCCAGATTCTAGAGCAGGACATTATGCAGGAATGTTTCTGAGAGGTCAATGATAAGGGGCTGATATTGAGTAGTATGGGCTAAGGAGAGACTGTGTGTGTGTGTGTGTGTGTGTGTGTGTGAGAGAGAGAGAGAGAGAGAGAGTGCATTCAGTCTTCCATACGTTCCAAACAACAGTTCAGCGTCTGTGAACTTTAAAGTCTGCGTGTGCGTAATGCTGGTTTTTCTGTCTTTTCACTTACCAGTCACCGCAGAGAAGCCTGATCCCATCCTCAATTACGGAAATATGAATTTCATGCCCTCTCTCTCTCTCTCTCTCTCTCTCTCTCTCTCTCTCTCTTGCTTATGAGTGAGTCATTACGGTTGGATGAAAGCCGGGCCAAGCTCTCACTCTTCGACTCTCTCCGCCTCTGACTGACGCAGATTCATTTAAAAACGAGCCACTTATTACCGGTCCAAACTTTTTACGGCCCTGCAGTGGCCGGCAGAAGACAGCTTTATTCCCAGAACACTGTCCAACCTGATAGTTATATACGCCTTGGCAGCCTTTCTGCTAAATCCTGCTGTGATTTGTAACATTACCTTTACAACTTTAAACTGACTCAAGCAACTGCGAGACCTCTTTATGACACTAATACGCCATCTTTAACATACCGTTGCAATAAAAATCGACACAGCTTTATGAACGCTAGAGATGTGTGCTTCACAAATGATTTTTAAAACTTGAAATTCACTTATAATGGAGGTCTGAGGGAAGTTGTTGGTGCAGTCAATAAGCATACTTCTGTACAACACTTGAATGAATTCTAGAGACAAAGTTTTTTTTTTTTTTAAGCTCCAAATCTCTGTAATTTTAGAGATGGAACTAATTCATCATAGGAAAGAATTAATAATAAAGTATTACCAACATAGAGTTTGTGCTAGCAACATATCTGAATATGATTAGTTTTCGTATTCATTGACCTTAATTACAAATCACATGACTAGATAAAAACTTCTAATATAAATGATAAAATATCACTGTTAGTATCTGTCATCCTAAGACTTCCATAGTGAGAGTTGGTGACTTCAAAAGTTTATGTTTAATGGATAAGCTGACCTAGCAGTCATATATATATATACATGTAGATGTATATTATCTCCAAAATGTCTAAAATGTCCAAATGTTTCAGTGTATCAAATTGTGGTTACAGCAGACTATTAATCAGTGGAGTGCCCCTTACTTGGGTTGATATGACACAAGAGGCTTAAGCTCAAGGTCATTTGTAACTGAGACACGTCTCTGTTTTTCAGTAAACTCCACCCCACATGCAAAACTCCTGCGCAACTGTCTGAATATTCTGTCGTTTTTTGTCTGAGGTCTGTGCGCAATTTCGGCATTAAATGGAGTGATACTCACGAATTGAGTTGAGACCTATGTCGGGAACATAACATTACCAATATCAAACATAAACTCGATATTGCTTTATTATAAATATGTATCCAGGGAGCTCAACAACTGCCCTTGTGGTTTTCCGTCAAAATAATTTCTTTGGTAATTGCACAAACAATACAGGTACGGGAGATTAGATTGAGGTTAAGCAACCGATTTTTCAAATACAAATTAAACAAATATTTTGCCTAATTGTCTTTTTTTATTAGGATGTTTTCACCATGTGGTCGGCCTTGACTTGCAGTTTGGAGATTTGACTTATATATGGTGTACTTTTAGCAATTATACCAATTTTATTGTATAATTGTATATTGCAAATCTGGTCTGTCTTAATATTATCAAATCATAAATCATATAAGTTCCTAGCGATAACATCGATTGTTATTGTCCACAGGCCATGATACAGTATGAACATATGAGTGTGGCATATTATGAGAGGTCTTAATTGTACCGTAATTATCAGGCAATATTTCTAGATGTCATGCGTAGGGAAGAAACAAACAGATCCAAGATCATATTCTTTGAACCATGTAAATAGTTTTGCAGTTTTCTTAGTTTAGTCAGTTCACTTGACTAAGCGATTTCGGACGGTGACATCGATTTACTATAGATGTGACGGTTATTATTTGGCTGTTTTTTCCCCCCAATAAAACCTCAACTTTTCTCAATGTATCAAATTTAGTTAGGACAAAGAACTAGCTAGAACCCCCAGTGTTATGATATGGTCCAGATGCTACAGTTTTTTCCACAGGTGACACTTTATTTGTAGTTACACTAAATCATTTTACTCTGTAGCAGTGAATTTAGCATCTATCATATTACTGTCCACACCTGCACTCTTCTTCCAAGCAGCCCACATAACCTCTCTTCACATTAATACTTAAATCACTATTAGACAATGTCTACTCAAGGTCCACATGTACTAATTTCCATGCTGTGTTATTTTCTCACCGTAATTTCTTTGAACAGCAAATTTGAGTCAAGGTTTTGTTGTCTTAATTAACAGGCAGTCTAGAGTTTTGCGTTGTGTCCTTGGGTCTGACCTTGTTTGCACACTGCCAAAGTAAATCTCTGATGAACCGAGAAACCGAAAAGAAAAAAAAAATAGGCAAATTAATGATACTTCTGTCTAAAAGTAAGTTTGGAAAAAGGTAATCACCGCCACATAGCATGCTAGATCCTGATACACTACCCCTGCTGTGGTTCATCTCGCCCTTCAGCCCTGCCTTGTATTAACACCGGTGTGTAATCTCGATACAGTACTCTTGCTGTGGTTCCTACTGCTTCTTCATCCTGGAGCCATTTGCACGTACATTTGCATTTACCTTCCTGCTGCAATGAAAACTCTCGCTTGGGTACGCACATGCACTTGACGTGCACTTGAGAAAAAAAACTGCTGTCATGATTACACGTTGTTGTATTGCACTTTATCTGTTTTTAGGCTATTCTCATACAGGCTCTGATTCAAACTGAATATTAGCCAAAATTTCAAAATGCCACTCTCTGGTGCAAGGTATATTATATGCACCTTTCCAGGGAAAAGATACGTACTAAAGGTGCGGTTCAGGATACCACCCTAACAATGAGGAATGGTACAGTTTAGCATTAATTTTTTTTGCTTCTTTGCCACAGTAACCTGTTGGCAAAACTCAAATCATCTGTAAACCTGCTTTGTGACAATGTGCTGTATATTTTCATGCGGGTGAAAGCATAACTTTTATATTATAATGTCAGATTTACGTGTTTTTTTTTCATGCTTGCTCATTGGCCATGTTCATTTTTCCATTCTTTCTCACTGGCATCCAAAATCTGCAGCAATATACCTGAACCATAAACAAATTATTATTATTTTTTTTAAAAAATTTGACCTTATGCCATTTCTTACAGCTTGGTGTTGTGCTACAGGTGATTTTATAGTTAACTGAGTTAATTTAATAGTGTACGACCATTCACCTAACCGATACGATTTAACAGGGTGTGTGTGAATGTGTGTGTTCATACTGTCCTAGACTGGTGTCTTATCCAGGGTGTATTCCTGCCTTGCACTCAGTGTTCCCGGGATTGACTCCGGATTTAACGTGACCCTGTCCAGGGTAAAGCAGTTAATGAAGATGAGGCCAGTAAATGAGAATCAGACAGTTGACACCTTATTCAAACCAGGGATCAGTATTGAATGTGAAGCTAGCGTTGCCATTTGATGATGACCTTTGTGCTGCAATGCTTCTGGAAAGCCCAGATCACCATACTTTTAATAAAACCAATAAACTGTAAAGACAACTATTTAAATATGAAAGCCAAATTTAACTAACTGCCATCATATACAGTAGACAAGGATTTGTGTATAAGTTAATGAGCTAGATAGGCAGTCGTGCTGCCACCAAAATATTCAACATGAAATCTGTTGGGGAAATCTAGTGTTACTACGCTGAGCTGCTGGCACACACTCAAGCACTGATTTGCTAAATGTTTGCATGTGGAAAAACACATGCAAACTTTGTAACACCCACAAAACAAAAGTACAAGCTGATTTACCTACAGGGTCAGTGGAGCTAATTCAGTAAGTGTGCAAAACAGGCAAAACCCAAAACGGTATTTCTTATAAAGTAAAGATGACTTTTCACGTTTTCACAGAGCAGATTCTATGCAGATGAAATAAGTGAGCGCAGACAATGTGATATACTAAGCCTAAGTGAAAGTCACTACAGGAAGGACGAATGCATATGCAAATGAATACGGCCGAAGGGTGGGTACTAAAATAGCGGAAGTCTGTTTCATAATTAAAAATTCACATTTCGTTTCTCGAATAAAAAAAAAGAACTTTAATACAGAATCAAATTACTTTAGTACAGAACCATTAGTATAGATGTCCATTTCGACGTAAGACATCCACATCTTCTATGCTAATGCTATTCAAAGAGCCTGTGAATGGCCTGTGATACACAACACAATCATGAACACGACACACTCATTTCGACACTAACTGCACGTGCAATTTATTAGTGTTTACATGCGAATTAATCTTTTTATTTGGGATCTTAGTAAATCAAGCCCTCATTTGTGTTTAAAGAGGATGAGAGAGGATTGTATTTGATCAGATCTCAAATGATGATCTTGATAATGTAGTCATTTTAAACTAACCCCTTTTTACAACCACACCACTTTAATTAAATGTACTGAAATATTAAATGCGGACAGATATCAGAAAGACATTAGACTGCAAAAAAAAATTGGATCTACCTACATATAAAGACCGGGAAGAAACACATAGCTTAGAGAGAATGTCCCTAGGAACAGTAAATTATATCTATAAACATTAGCGAAGCCAAAAAGAAAACAGACAGGCCAGTATTTATGGTCATCCTTCCATATAAACACATACAGTGAACATAAACATTAGAATTATATTTTATAAAGCCCATTCTGAATCAGAACCCGGGCTGACTGCCAAAAGACCTGAAGAATTGAACTAACAAAAGATATGTGTCTGACTGTCCGGGATGTCTGAGAGACTGACTCATGAACTCTCCTGCTTAGGTTCCACTCCACGTAACCACTAAGCCCACCATCATCTGCTTACCCCTGAAGTTGAAGTCCAGAAGGCCATTTCTGAAGAGCCATGATGTCACTAATTGCTTTCCCAGAATGTGTTAAAGAGGAGGTGTAGGTTTACGAGAGACCAAAACGCTGTGGGGAGAGAAACACACCTGAAAGCTCCTCCAGAGACCTATTGCTGTGAGAATAGCAACCATGGTACAACAAGAGGAAATCTGCGAATAATAAGAAACTTCATTTGATACTTTATTCTTACACTTTTTGTGTACCTTATGATGAAAAGCATTGGACTTTGATGACTAAAGTTGGAAGAGTTGGAAGTAAATTGTGGACTTGATAGAACTTATTGATTAACTTATAGACTAACTGAAAATATTGCTTAAAATGGTCTTGAGTGGCACAACAGAAACGCGTTTGAGCTTATCAATGCCACAGCCATCCATGTCTATGAGCCAAGGGAGCAACACTGGCCATGCTCTCACAGTCAATCACAGTTATACTAGCATATCATGGGTGTCTGTGAGCTCATGTATGCGGAAGAGGGTAGATAGCACTTTTGTGTGAGTGTGTTACGCTGCCCTGTGAGTAGCCGTATGATGGGGAAAGATTTTTCTGTAGTGTATTATTTAAAATGTGGGTGACCTGGGAAATTTCGCATGGTGAAATTCTGACCATTTCACCTATTCACAGTTCTGAAAACTGCAGACTTTCCTGAACTGTCTTTTGTATGTAGTATCTCAACCACAAGTAAAGCTCTAGAGAGAAAACTGCGTTTAAAAATTCCATTCCAGTTGTGACACAAGAGTATCGTGGACATTCGCTGCATGTCTTGGAACTATCCAAGAACTTGATCAAAACCTGACATTGCTGTGTGCGGAAGTCCCACTTAGCTAGCAAGGCTTCAGTGTGCTTTTACACCTATTAATGACAAACGACTCCGATTTAGTCTTACCTTAAGTATCGAAAGCAAGCAAACGACAAACCAAAGTGTGACGTGTATTTAAAACAGATCAAAAAGGAGGAGTGTGTGTGCAGACGAAAATTTTTATTCACTAGTCAGAAATATGCCAGTGGACAAAGGTAAATGTAAAAATCTCTCGATCTGCCACTAAACAAACAAAACATTTTTGTTTGTTGGCCAAAATATCCAGAACATATTACATTTCAGGAGAACTACATCCCTGTCCTTTAGCTCAGTCTGTGCCTTGTGGCTCAGTTTAGCAGCTACAAAAAATACACAGCCTGTTTAGATCACTTCCTGCAGTTGGGTGGATTCAGAGTTGAATCACTTTCTCACTCCAATCAAACCACACCAGAGTGCAGAACTGGATCAGAAACCGCCTAACTCAGACGCTTTTTACCCGGTGGATTGGGTCTCCACCTCAGTGTGATTGCAGTTTTGCAACAGCGACCTGTGCCAAGGACGAAAACGCTGGGTAGTGAAAGCACCTTTAAGAGTGACTGTGTTTACAGGTATGTTTGTTAATCTGACTTCCTTATTCTACATTATATTTGCAGACTTGCAGGATAAGTAAATTTTAAAAAAATCCATTTCGGTTTGGTGAAATATTTTCTAGGTTGTGGTGACAAAGTATGTTATAGGCAAAAAACAAACAAACAATAAACAATATTTTGGCTAAACTCTGCTTTTTCTATATTTTCCATTACACAAATGGTAAATGTAGAGTAAAATATAATATGATGTCAATTTAACAAATAAAGCTATATATATATATATATATACACAGCATATCTTCCTTATTATGTAGTGTTTCTGCAGTTACACTTCTGCTCCACACTCGAGCGCTCTATCTAGTCTCTCTCTCTCTCTCTCTCTCTCTCTCTCTCTCTCACACACACACACACACACACACACACACAGGTTCGCCTTTCCGCTGAGCTCTTTAAGTCCACTTTTCAGTCCTCTCCAGAGGCCAGATCTGTGTGAGCTCAGTGGAGAGCTCTGCCTCAAGCGTACCGTCTTCCTCCCTCTCTCTCTCTCTCTCTCTCTCTCTCTCTCTCTCTCTCTCTCTCTCTCTCTCTCTCTCTCTATATGTGTGTGTGTGTGGAAAGAGGGTGCACAGTGTACATCTTGTCACACGTTCTGATATAAAGCTATTTTATTGGCTATCATCACTGACAGATGGACAGATTGATTGGTTGTAATGTAGAAACTCTTCTTCGCATTGCTCGTATGCACTATATTCTGCCCCAGCGTTTAACTCCCCCTCTATCACCCCACCCCTGTGGGTGATCCCCTCATCACAGCAGGCTCCATTACATCTGACTGTAAATAATGCATGGCCAGGCTGCGGGAGCATGGCAGGTAAACATGTGTATTCATGTTTTACTCAAATAGAGGGATGCTGCAGCGGTTGAGTGTGTCCACAGAGCACACATCAAGGCAAACCTGGTGTCAGTGTTAGCCCTGACCTGAACACACACACACACACACACACACACACACACACACACACACACACACACACACACACACATACATCATACCCATAATGCAGGACATTGCTGACTGCCCAATAAATCAAATATCCAATAAAATTTTGAATTATTATTATAACCACAAGGAAGGGGTATGCGAATACTCTTTCTTTCTTTTCTAAATTTAACCATTATCTGTAACTATAGATATCAGAAATCATAACCTCAACCAAATTCAGTATTCAAGTAGCTATTAGAGTAGGAAAAAAACACAAAAAAATGCAAAAATTTAAATTAAAGTACATTAAAACCAAATTTAAGTAAACTGACTTTGGTGAACACATAGCATATTTATTTTATTATGTAGCATCACTGCAGTTACTCTCTTCTCTCTCTCTCTATCACACACACACACACACACACACACGCACACCCACACACACTGTTCCACAATGAAGCAGTGTTGTGGAAACAGACGAAGAGGTGTAAGCAATGTAAGCTTTTTGGTAACGTGCCTGTACTTGTAAGCTTTCAGTGAAAAATGAGTACGAAACTATTTATGTGTGGGAACCCTGAACTCTGAAGTAATAAATCTTCATTATATTTTGTTTTTTCTTCAAACGAAACCTTGCAATCAAATAACTTTTTTTTTCAGGAAACTAATATTTCCAAGAAGTCTTTATTAATCTTCTCATTGTATATTCAGCATTCCACCTGTTGAGCATGATTATGATTATTATTATTAGCTCATATTTACTCGATCGTTCAAATGCGGAGGTACAGAAGGTGTCTATTTTACAGTAGTCATATTCCAAAGTAAAAATACTTTTCCTTTTGGCTTGGATTTGACTTTTGTGGAACATAGAATGGTATGATGAAGGGAGGATGGGGCTGATTTTTTTCTAGCCCAGACCATACACTCTTGCGCAAGGAAAAAGTCCAAAATGACAAAATATTACGTTTTAACCCTCTACTGCATGAATTATTTATTTATTTTTTATGGATTATTATTACTTGAATTAGTTCAAGAAATAAAAATATATTTCAAAATTAAAAAAAAAAAAATTAGGGGAGTAGTTTGTGAATTGTTGCCATATGGTAACAAGGTGCAGTAAAGGGTTAAGGGTCTTAACGACAAATCATTGGTAAGGAAATTAGCAAGAATTAAACAAATACATAAAGGAAGTTAGTACGGGATACTTTTCCGTTTGATTTCTTTAACTGTTTAAGTCTTAGCCCTTGATGGGCTGCATCAGGTGTGGCAGATACCCAAATAATGACAAAGCTTTTAAGAAAAAAACAATCCCAGAAGATATTTTTGGAAAATTTTGTGCACTCAGGCATGTGTTAGTTTAAATTTTGCATCAAACATTTTAATCATAATCATGTTTTTACCTCTGGGAAGACTATATAAGTGAATTTCCCAGTTTCTAGCTTTTCCCCAAACAAATAGTTCACTGCAGCAAAAGTAAACCAGCAAATGGTGGCACAGGAGCTCTCAGGAGTGCGATTTGTTTCATTCTTGCCAATTTTCTGACCAATGATTTTTTGTTAAGCTTCATATTTTGGGCCCAGGAGTATAGATTCACACAGTGGACTACGGAGAACCCAACTATAAAAAGTCGAGTGAACAACTGCGTAGGCATTTTCCGGTCACTGACTCTTCAACGGTGTGAAATACAGTGGATTATTCACGGATTATTTACGAAATCATCATTTTTCCTCAAAATGCCTAAAGGTTAACAGACTAAGCACACACTGTCAGTAAAGGAAATTACAGTAAAGGACAGAAAACAGAAATGTAATTTAATGGTTTTTGGTTTGAACAATTTTTTTCTGTTTACTGTGCTTGGGATTCAGAGGAAACCCAGCATTAAACCCAGGAGATTATTAAGAGAGGAACCACTTCATAAAATTAGAAATCATGAATGCAGCTGCCTATCAGTCTTTAAGTGTGTTTGTATCATAAATAATGCATTGATTAACACTGATAGTTTTATTATTGAGCTATTGATAGTTATTGGATTTTAACCTCCCATCGTATATCATCACCAGCCATCACTGATAATGATGAAAACTATTTTGTGACTGGTGACTATTAATAAGGAACAAATAAAATGATATTTTAATCTCTTCACTTGCAGCCTCATCAGATATACAGTACGTATGTGCTTCTCTTACTTCACAGATCTAAATAAGTCCACTAGAAAACCAGTACACAACCCAATGCCAAAAAAAACCAAGAGGATAAGAGTCTTATATTCGTATTCAAGTGGACGGTATCTATGAGTGGTCGGTGGGTGAGGTTATTGATTATTGCATTCTCTTTGGTGTAAGGCCCCCTTACAATGGGCTCGAATAGAGAGAAGACGAGACAAAAAAAGATGAGAGTCTGTGTGTGTTTGTGTGTAGATGAATGCGTGTGGCTGAGCACATGAAATGGCAATTAAGCCACGCTGACCCTGTCGCCCCCTCAGTTCACTTACTGTCACAGCGACGAGTTCAAGCGCTAGAGCAAAAGGACAGAGAAATGAGAGAGAGAGAGAGAGAGAGAGCGTTTCGCGTGCAAATATAGATGTGCGTGTGTGGGCAGCTGAGTAGAGGCATGATACAATGTGTTTTTCCAGCAGTTTCCTCCATAACAAACCTTTGTTTGGTGGATATATGATGCAGAGAGAAGAAATTTTGGAAGAAATGATTCTTGGTTTTGCTTTTTAGGAAAATTTCTACTTTTCGATCCAAACCTAAGGGTCAAGCGCACAATCACGGCTCAGTTCCACCTGTGTGTGTAAACATGGGGCCGTCACCAGGGAAGCTGAGCGTGTCAGGACAAACAGGTTTGCTAACAACGCCTCACACCCCTCTTTAAGCTACACAACAAGCACTCAGGATGACGAGCCGCTGACAAGCATGTGCTGCCGAGGCTTAATGGGGTGAAGGCCCAGCCTTAGGTGTGTTTGCTCCAGGAGAAACCTAGCTGTTCAAAGCAAAGATTTAAGATTTAATGCAGTTTGGTCACAAGAAGGCAAGAGTGAATAGTGGCTGAGTGTATTATATTCTACTGAGAAGGATTATTATAAATGTATAAAGGCATACATTACTTAAGGGCTGATTTACTGGAAGGTTCTATAGAAGGAGTTTCTATAGAATTATTCGTGGAATGATTTGTGGGTACCTGAGTAAGAGATGTGTGGGTTTTTTTCTTTTCAGACTTGCAAAAGAGTAGACAGTAACATGGCTATGAGTCTAAAAGCTCAGTATGAGATCTTTTTAATAGAGAGTTTTATAAGGAATAAAACAGTTACCGGAACGACCAAAAAACCTTTTATTAGTTACTACCCCACCACATTACTCTTCGTGTAAGAAGAACGGGGGGAGCAGTTGATTATTTTTCCAATAACGCCACATTTGGAAGAATTTTTATTCTTTTTACACCACAGCAATGTGAGACTATTAGAGTAAGTCATTCTAATCTGACGTAGCTTTGCATAGCATTGCACTATGATGCTATGCTTATCACAGAAGCTAAATGAAATAAGTTTAAGTTTTAACGAGTTTAAGTTTTCACAGAAGCTAAACGAAATCTGTATGACACATTCAATTATTAATGGACATTTACCATGCTGCTGCTACTGCTGTTGCATTTACTTTGTTATTTTGTCACATTTACTATATGCAACCAACCCCATGTTTCAATAAACATATAAACGTTTCAATAAATGCATTAAGGGATAGTTTATCTCTTCCCTGTTCTTGTCATTATGAAAATTGGAGTTTAGCATTGTTAGGAATTAGAAATTGAGATTGTAGTAAGTAAAAATCAAAAGTCTTGAAGAAGTAGAAGCACAAATCCATTTCAGCTTCAGTGAAATTATAAGTGAAGAGGATCTGAAGTAAAATATTATGCATGCGTGCATGTTGAAAAGATGAAAATAATTTAAAAAGTGCCTTTACATTTATGTGTGAAAACATTCATTTATATTGTCGCTTCTATGTTACACTATGTAGATAAAGTACATACTCAATTCCTTTGAAATTTTTCAAGGGAATGCCAACAAAATGCCACAAATGCCAAAAAATGAGGGATTAATCAATGATCCATGACCCTAATGACCCATAGGTGGTTTTTCAAAGTGACAAAACGCTCCAGAACACGTTGACAGGCTGCCTCGTTACCGTACGCCCCTCTGTCACTTATTAAATTATTCCCTCAAATCTGTTGGATGATTTTTTTTATTATTCACACCATACTGAAATATTAAGGCCTTGAAAAGCCTTTTGCGCTACTTCAAAAGCCAAGGAAAAGTCCGAAATGACTTTACCAAAACAGGCCATGAACTTAAGAGCCTGGAATTCACAGGTAAATCACGTTGGAGAATTTGTCTATAAAAGAGCGAGGATAGATTAATATGGTTTAAGAATATAATATATGGTGACCAGTACAAGCATCCGAATCTGCAGTGTAATTTAGAAATGAATTTAAAAACTGAATTTTAACCATTTTATCTGCACAACTTTTGACATAGTTCATGCTCATATAATTATGAATAACAGGTTATAGCAAACTGTGCTTCCAATTAAACAACTACTTACACTCTCAAATAGAAAAAGTACTAAAAACACTTGTCAGGAACTCAGCACCTTCGAAGTTACCATCTTTAGCACCTCTAGTACTGGGAGAATGAATATAGTGACACTTTAGCATTATTGATGGTACATAGTTGGACTTTAAGGACCACTCTTCTACCTTTGGTAGTACATTTACTTTGTGTTTTTTTTTTTCACCAGAGAACAAACCTCTACCTGTACAGTACCTTTTTTCACTGACAATGCACCATTAGCATAGTTCACTTCATTTTGTCAGAGGTGACCTGATGTCTTAAAGTGGTGCGTTGACTTAAAATGTCTAACACCATCACTTCCATATTGACAGTGTTAACTACAGAACATTTAAATGTGACAGGCTCTGAACAAGAGCAAATTAAATTTGTGGCACATTCAAAGAGTCAGGCCTTCAGGGTTGCAAAGCTTTTATTGTGTCTTTCCTCAAGGTAAAAGGGAAAAATGAATCTCCATGGCCCCTTTCCCCCTTTCTCTGTCTTTCTCTCTCAGAGAGAGAGAGAGAGAGAGAGAGAGAGAGAGAGAGAGGAATTGAATGAATCATCCCCAGTCTTCTTTCAGTGATTATTTTCTCCTCCTGTTCCATTGTCTCCATATTTCCCACTTAACAGAGGCTCAGAATCACTCGCCCTCCCCACCCTTCCACATCCCACCCCAGCTGCTCTCTCAAACGTAATCCCCCAAGGCCTAATTCAGTATTAAAACAAGTCCAGTGGTCAAATCTGCCAAACAAACAAAATGCCGGAAAAGACATGAGCAAGATTAGGACAGGACCCAGGGATTCGCATGCATCATTTATATTTAGAATAGGAGTCATGAGGTTATATTAATGTATCCCAACCCCCTAAACTAAAATAAACACAGATATTTCATCGAGTCATTCTGAAGACCAAATAAGGGTCAAATTTAAAATAATATTATTCCATTTACAAGCCCAGAGAGGATAGTGGCCAATTTTATTGTATTCTACTGAGAATACAGTAACGTGACATAATATCTGGAACAATTCAGTCATGAAGAAATCAATTTTCTAGTATAGATTTATGGCCAGTGTGTCTGTACAGGGAATTAAAAAATAAATAAATAAATAATATATATATTAATACAATAACTTACAGAACCTTTATGCTTCGTGCTGGTAGGCACTATACTGATCATCAGATTAAATCAGGAAAAGAATCATTTTTTGGATGAATTTTAATTTCTGAATTTAAATGACAAAAACTATCTACTAGCTTTACATGTGATCTCTTAGGAATAGTATTTATCAGGATTTATCATATTTATGCTAAGCCACAATCCATGTGTTTGCCAAAAGTTTGGCAAACATGAGCAACCCATTCCTCTGGTGTTGTAAAAAGCCTTTTGCAACATATATACTGGGATAGTTTTATCTGCCACTAGATTCCAATAACAGGGACAATTAAAAAGAATTTTATCAATAAATGTGTATGTTATTAAACATTTAATGTGCCCATTTAATTCTGTTTACACAGAATGGCAAAAAAAAAACCCCAAAAAAAACCAACAACCATTGAGCAGCAGTTCTCTGGGTTGAAATTCCTGGTTAATTAGAAACATCAGAGGAGAATGGTCTGACTGGAAGGCTATAGCAACTCAAATAACCACTCTTTACAACCGTGGTGAGCAGAAAAGCATCTTAGAATGCATAACCTGCTGAATCCTGAAGCAGCTGGGCTTCAACATTAGAAGATCACATTGGGTTCCATTGCCATGGGCCAAACACAGGAATCTGAGGCTACAGTGGGCACAGTTCAAACTACTGAGCAGTTGAAACCTGGAAAAGACCAGGTCACGTTAATTCACTATTCAACAAATTCTAAATACATTTGTCAAAGGTAGACATGAGCTGAAGTGTATGCGTCTTGCTTTCCAACAGCCTGTCATAACATCCCATAACAACCAAAACTATTTCCTTCATCATTATATTTAGCTAGCTTTGCACATTAATTATGAGGCTAAAAGTTTCCAGGTATCATGTCAACTTTTAAACTAGATTGATTGATCCAAAGCCTTGGAGCTTATTTGCTGACATCACCAGTGTTCATATCTAATGCTCCCCAAAGTCCTTGTGTTAAGTTTGTCATTTTAAATGTATTGACCCACACACCAATCAGATCAGCCATCTATGAAGAGATAAACCATGTAAAAATCACATTTTTGAGTGCAATCATGATGTATATGGTTTAGCAATTCACATAGAATAAGTAGCCAAAACTTTCAAAAAGACTTTCTGAGATCAGAAAACAATGAAAATTACATCAAATGAATATCTTATTATTATGATCTTATTATCTTACTTGTTCTTCCTTTAATTACTTGTCTTATGTTGGTTTCTCACACCATGGGTCTGAGGGAAACGAAATTTCAATCCTCTGTGTGTCCTGTACATATAGCGGAATTGGCAATAAAGTTGACTTTGACTTTTAACTTTGATAACATTGCTTTGTACTGATATGACACACTATATGCTACTCATTCAAGGCCATGTTATACGTTAGGGTACTCTTTTTATGTAATTACTTGTAATTTTATCTTAAAGTGCTGCAGCCTTGCTGATGAGGTGGCGAAAGGTGAAATATGCCTATTACCTATAAATTGCTTTTCCAATTCTTTTTTTTTTCCATGACATGACAGCCAAGAAGGACCAGCTAGCAATTTGACCATTTAACATTAAATAGTAATAGCTGATTAGCACAATTAGTATGAATGCTTGCTCAAGCTAATGATTGGTTGTTGCCTTTTTCACATTGGGGAGGAGGGTGAACACTGCTTAGAAGGATTTTGAATGTTGCTTACTGTAACAAGCAACTGAATTAGCTAAAAAACATTTTAAAAAAAGGTGAAACATTAATAAATTCACAACAAATTTCACTCTAGTATATGCAGAATATATCATTAATACACAATGTGATGATATTGTTCTGATGTTAAGAATAAAAATGGTAACACAACGCTATGACCAGTTGTGTTGCGTCCTCTTAAAGATATTGAAGGTTCTTAAAAGTGCTTGTTATTGATTGTTAAACCAACATGGTAGGTGATGTAATAATAACAAATAATAACAATGGTACAATATTGTCGTCTTGCGTTAACTTATAGCATGATATATATCGAAAACCTCAATCTTAGGGACGTGTCAATAGTGTGCCACTGAAAAAGGGTATGTCAAGGAAGAAATTTTCATTCATAATATTAACGAAATATTCTCCCTCATGCAGGTCCTTTGTGGCCCTTTCAGAGTGCAGCTTCCTGCTCTGAAATCTACAAGGTGCCTCTTATCATTGAGGCCATGGAAAGAGAGGCCATGGTAAGAATGCGGCAGATTGAAAGGAAACCCTGCTGGATCTACACCAGCATCAAGCACACAATGGCCCAGTCAAGCATCCACTCAGGGCACTGTTAACCATGGGCGTACTGTCAATTAGTGCGAGTTCCAGCTCAAGAACATCGCTCTTGTGCTAAAGGTCACTCGTGTTCAATGTGGTGAGGAATATTTCACCTCGTAGAAGATTAAAAAAACAAACAAACAAACAAACAAACAAACAAACTAGACAGGATATGATAAGCAATTTGGTTTTTTGTCTGAAATGATGCAGTAGGACCCAAAAGTCTGTTTATATCATACCATTTCCTTCACTGATACTTTTAAAACTGAGACAACATCTTTGTAACTTATTCCCACACCACTTCCTCTACTTTAAAGTTGATTCAGTTTTGAAATATTGTCTAAATATCTTAAGTCATATAACACAAATAGGAACCGATGTACACTCTTAAACCATGTTGTTGTTAATTATTTTTCTAAAAGAGTTATTTCTGGTTCACTAATTTGACTGGAGAAGAGACGTTCCATGAGTGCTGACATTTCGTACAAGAGCACTGGTGTATTGTGCTGTTTGTATCACTCCGCTTGTCTGTGTTCACTATATAAAAATACCAATTCTAGCAATAGTTCATTATAAAGCAACCGTTACTACACTTACTACGGGCTGTCAGTCAGACTGGGTGTTGCATAACAATGTGTAACGTGTATCCAGCTGTGGCTTCTTTGGGAACTATTTTGACTGACGGAGCAAAAATTCACAAAACATTTGGCCTTATTGTGTCTGAAATCTCCGTTACTCAGTATTCATTTCTTGTTTATAGAAACGTTGTATATTGCAGTTGTGCTGTTGTAGTGAATATCAGCTACGGCTGAACAGCACTCTTGCTCATATGAAAGTGCTTAAGTATACCAGAGCGCCGTTAAATGATCGATTCTGACTGGTCAGAAGATATTGATTCATTTTCTATAGCTCTGGCAGTATTTCTGGCTGCAAAATTTATCATTCAAACACGTTATCATTTCTGTGGTAACATGGTGGAAGCTCCACATAAACAGATTTTAATTAATTATTGATATATTGAAGTTTTCAAAGTCCTTTGTAAATAAATTGTCAAGTCAGGTAAGACTCCCGAAACATTGTCAGACTCCATTTCGACAAGGAACTTTTCTTCTGACAGAGAGTCTTCAGGACTGAGGGCTTTGCTGTTTGTGGTTAGTTGCTAACATGACAAGCTCCATTTTTCTTATTAACTTCAAGAGAGAGTAAAAAGAGATGCTGGTGAGGGAAAGACTGTTTATGGCTGTTGTAATGTGAGTGATAACTTGTTTCATGAACGTTCCACAACATAAAATTAAAAAGTATTAGGCCTATATGTCATACTCTAATAAATATAAATTCTTAGCATTGAAAACTTTAAGTGGTGTAAGATAAATAAACTGCTTTTTCTTGCTGTCATTGAAACTTCAGGTATGGCCATAAAACACCACCTCATCGATGATTATTTTCCTATAACAGCAGGCCTTGTCATGTTTACTTCTATTCTTTCTAATATTCACTCCACTATTATAGACCTCTCTATGTTCCACGTTATTCTATTCCAGTAATAACAAGCTTTTTAAAAATGTATATTTAATTGTACATATATTAGAAGCCATAGGTGTATTTAAGAAATCAAATTTGTTTCAATACAATGGTATTACTAAGCCTGAAATGCCATGCGCACTATTTACACCACTTCAGCATCTGTGATCATGTGATTTGTGCTGAAATGCTTCGTGATGGCTTTATTAGTATGAGAGTATGTGCTCATGTATGTGATTTACAGTCTCAGACTGTATTCTTTCCTCAGTTATGTTTTTTTTTTTTCAGCCAAATTCCTGAATGCTTCTTTACACAAGCAATAATAAGAAAACACCATACCTCAAACTGAGTACTAAATGTGCATATTTATTACTCCCCGCTGTCTCTCTTTCACTGCTAACTCCTCACAATATGTGGCATGTTGTTCAGCGCTTATCTTTTGTTGCGCCATGAGGCGATGCCCCCAGAAGTCAAAGTCGATTTAGTCCTTCTCCCAGACAGATACAATCTTGACTAGCCCATTCAGACAGAGCAGCATGGGCCACTCTATTATAACGCCTTAATGTGCCCTCTGGCAACATCATCACTGCCAAATCACAAAGGCAATCGTCAGAATTGAATGAAGAGATGGGCTTTTATGCTTTCTTACTCAAACATAATTCTCTTCTCTTGCCATTTTTGCCACTGTCACTCGTTCATCTGCCCTGTCCTTTTTCTCTTTTCTCTCCCTTTCACACTCACTCACACTATAACAATAACTATTTATTTCTTTACCTGCTCCAATACACAGTATTCAATTTCCATCTATTCTTTAGGTATGCCTTTCTTCTCTTGTCCCCATGCTTCCCCCCCCCTTCCAAACTTCAAGGTCAAACAGGACAAACAATGCCACTGGTGTCAGCTCGATCTGCGAATACCATTGGCGACCATCACCTTGGTCTCCTTGGCAACGGACTAACCATTAATTTTCAATTAAAGCAGACAAAAGAGATGACAGCACAGGCTCTTTGGAAGATGTCAAGAATCTGTATTAATATACGACAAGTGAGCATAATTGTGTCCTCCCCCCTACATCAGTAAAATGTGAATGCTGTGGATAATTTGAGGGGCTCGCTGCTGTTCGGGTCTTTTCTTTTAATGATCGAGAGTATGAGGTATCCTTGCAAAATAACTGTCATGATTATTTCCTCTTAGAACTGTTTATATTTCATGTTTTCCATCCAGCGATATACTCTATCTATCTATCTATCTATCTATCTATCTATCTATCTATCTATCTATCTATCTATCTATNATCTATGCATGGAAACTAGAACACTGTGAATAACAATCTGTGGATGGATGTCAAAATGTGACAGGTGAGGTATATGGATAGATAGATGGGTTGGCAAGTAACGGTTTCAGATCTGTTATGAAAATGGCAAGTGATAAGCAGGTACAACCGGTAAGTATCACCAATGCAATCATGACTACATAATGAAATAAGATATTTTAGATATGAAAATGGTCCAACTGCCTTTCCTCAACAGCTAATGCTCTTGAATTAATATTGCAATTCAAACACCAAGTAGACAATGCTGTCAGAAACAGAGGTACACTATAAAAATCGATGAAGTTTTTCAATGATGCAAATTATTCGAAATTTCCAACAGTACTTTGGTATAAGCGTGAACGTTTTCGGCACCTTCAGTAAATTACTCCTACTGGGGATCCAGATTTGTTCCACACTAGCTCACTAGCTGACTCCAAAAGAGTACATTTTATCTGTTTATCAGGTTTATGGTCCTAACCACATATTTTACCGAGATATTTGTAAATGGAAACTTCTTTTTATTTAACAGTGGCGCAGCGGGTAGTGTTGTCGCTTATAGCTTGATCCTGAGCTTGAGTTACTGCCTGTGTGGCCTTTTGCATGTTCTCCCCATGTTGGTTTCTTCTGGGTTCTCCAGTTTCCTCCCACCTCCCAAAAACATGCTGGTAGGTAGATAAAGGACTTAAAATTGCCCCTACACTCTGAGAAAAAACAAACAAACAAACAAACAATCTGTACTTTCCATTTTTGTGGTGTTATGGTGGCACCATGGCCCCATATAAACAACATGGAAAGCATACTTAGAAATATGAAAATTATCTTAAATTCCATATATTAACCTGTAATTCGACTACTGATGCATCTTTAAAGTTTTATTCCAAATAAAGCTACACCACATGCACCTTTCCAGGTAAAATATACAGTACATACAAACGATGCATCCTTGATGGTACCATCCCAGCAAGAAGAAAAAGTACAGCTTGGTATCTTTATTTCTGACAATGTAGATGTGAATGAGTGTGTAAATGTGCATATGCATGGTGCCCTGTGATGCACTGGCATCCCATCCAGGCTGTATTCCTACCTCACATCCCCTCCGGTTTTCCCTGGAGAGGCTCCGGATCTACCACAACCACAAGATGAATGAATGAAAGAAAAAAATGATTTGCTTCTTTGAGAGTATTATTTATCTTACTGTCTTACAATTCTTACCATTTCTCTTACAGACTATATAAGATGAGGCTATGAGGATGCAATCCAACTCCCTCAGACACACTGTATATATAAGAAGTGCACACCGTTGAAAAACCAAGTCTTCACATTCACAAAGCTGAAGGACATTATCAGGACCATTCATAACATTATTCATATGTAGGGACCTATGAAAGTAAAGCACCTTTTGATGACTTGGAGTATATCATGGATATACTCTTAGGACAAAATTGGTTCTTAGGGGTTCCAGGTTCAAAAAGAGAGTCTACTTGGAGCCCCATTGAATGAGACAACAACACTACAGTGGTAGGGATCTACACAGAATTTTCAGCACTTAGGGAGTCTAGATCCAACATTTTTTCTAAGCGTGTAGAGCTGTGGAGGAGGCAGTACTGCTGTGAAAGTGTGTAACTGCAGAAAACAAGGCATGGACATGGCCAAACAAATACGTGCAGGGGTCATACTACTAAAGGTCTAAGGGTCAGTAATGAAGACTTTAACGCAGGTCTGCCCAGGTTATTGTCTAAGTATAGAGCGACCCATAGGATAATGGGAAAATTAATTATAAAATTTGTTAGAAGGTCCCCAGCCATGGTGATCTAAAAAAAAAAAAAAAAAAAATCAGTAACTTCATGTTAATCCCAAGAACAGATTTCCAACCAAAAACAGAAAACCCACAACTTAAATAGCTCTGAAATTATAAATACAAAAAAAGCCTTTGAAATGTATCTTGGAATATGCTTTGGTAATACTGTACTTAATGCAGTCATGCCAATAAAGCTATCCTGAATAGAACTAAATTAATAAAGCAGAAACAGAGCATTATGGAGTCAACCTTCTCCCTTTGCTCCAACTCCCTAAACTCACAATGCTCTACTAAATCAAACAGTCTCTAAACTAGGCCTGTAAAAGATGCCTCCCTGTGCCTTGCCACATTAGTGCTTTTAATTAAGGTAATTACTTTCAAAGCACTCGTAATAGGATTCTTTTTTTTTTTTCAACCGTTGCCTGCTACGGTAAATACACTTTAATATGCATCCACCAAACCACACATGACCCACTTTCCTCAGCCATGTGTGGGATGCATGGCCGTGAGTTTCCTGTCCTATGGTGACCACCTATTCAAATGAAGGACAGAAATTTTATTCTGATTCTGATAACTGGCTAAAATGGATGCACATGAGAATGTCTGAATTATTAATTTTGAACAAAATTGCAAACTGAACAGAGGTTTGATAACGGGAGTCTAGACCGAAGCCGCTCAGATCACTTAATAATTAATCACCTATTAGCTCTTCTGGTGCTAAGTCCTTTTATATAAAAATGTTGTAAATTCATATAATTAGTTGGCGGCAACGTGGTTCCCTGGACTAGTGGCTAGCATGTGGTGCTCTCATCGCCGCGGTCCGGGTTCGATACCCGCTCAGGGAGCCAACCCCAGCCACTGGAGGGTTGCACGAGCCAGTGTGCTCTCTCAGTGCTGGTCCAAAGCCTGGAAATGGGGAGGGTTATGTTAGGAAGGGTATCCGGTGTAAAACTTGTGCCAGAATCAAAATATGCGGACAGCTGATCCACTGTGGAGACCCCAAACGGGAGCAGCTGAAAGAGGGGGAAAATCCTGTAATGTACCTTTTCAAGTAGTCTTAGTATTAGTCTAGCAAGCTTTAGAAATAGAGAGTGGAGGTGGAGTCTTTGTTCACTGGATTGTAATAGTCTTCTTTTTTCTATTACTCTCTCTCTCTCTCTCTCTCTCTCTCTCTCTCTCTCTCTCTCTCTCTAAAAATACAAATATCTTTAAAACAACTGCTTATAGTCATTACACATATACTGCCAGGACACACACACACACACACACACCCATTACAAAATAACAGACCAAAACTCAAAGGTAAAAAGTAAAAAAAAATACTTTATTGTTAGAAGTAAACAAACAGGAAAGATAAAAATGTACAACCTAAACCACTGTCAAAAGTCTACAGTAGATTAAACATTAATGAACGCTAATAACAAAACTTAAATGTACACTACATCTTGTGAAATAGAACAGAGCCTCCTTAACCACTTTGTCTTGCCTATAACTAAGCGTCACACTTTCAGCCATGTAAAATTTCTCTATTTTTCCCTTCCCTCTCTCTCTCTCTCTCTCTCTCTCTCTCTCTCTCTCTCTTGTTCAAGATTCAAGATTCAAATAGCTTTTTTAGCATGGTAAAAGGTTTTCCACTGCCAAAGCATTGCTAACATTAAATTAGAGACATACATATTTACACACAATAAAAAAAAAGATAGAATAATAGCAATAAGAATAGCTCTCTCTCTCTCTCTCTCTCTCTCTCTCTCTCTCTCTCTCTCTCTCTCTCTCTCTCTCTCCTGGCAGTAGGGACTCAAGCTATCCTCTGATTTGAAAGCAGGTCTCAACGCGTGTCGACAGAGCCCGCAGCCCACAAAGGCACCTTGGCAGATAATGAGTGGCGTATTCCAGGTATGGCCCTGGAGTATCGGCCCTCATCAGGGGAATTTTCAATTAAGGCGATGCAGATTAATAAAGAGTAATTGTGCAGCTCAATCTGCACACACACACAGAGAAAGGGAGAGAGAGACAGAGAGAGAGAGAGGAGGAGGACCACAGTGTGTGATGACCCCCCACCACACAAAATGACAAAATCACTGTTCTAATAAACCATCTACTGTAGGGAAGATGGTACACATACAGTATATAGTATATTCATGCACACATATACATACATATATAGACATGTGCTAAATTCTGGAGCAATTCTTTAGTGGTACAGATCATATCACTCACAAGAACAGTTCTGATTTCATCTGTTCGAAAACTAAACACAAAAAATGTACTCAGTTGATAGTAAATATCACTTTGTGTCCATGCTATTAAACCAGTTAACACCAGGTTAAAGAAGAAACGTTTACGCAATTAAAAGGCATGCCATAATTGTGTTCTTTTTAAATGGTCCTTTAGTAGCCTGAACTGTTGTTGAGGCAAATAGTGAACAATCACACAAAAAAAGGTTTGAAGGTTTTAGTCAGCAGCTTTTCCACCTATATTTCATGTGTTATCTTTACCACTGCCATGACTAAATAAGAATTATGTTTGACAAAATGTTTTTAATTTCAAACCGGAGACACTTCACTTGATACTAAACGCCGTCTTTTGAAGTCTCTCAGTTATATATATGTGTGTGTGTGTGTGTGTGTGTGTGTGTGTGTGTGTGTGCTGTATGTGTAAATTTCAATGGCAGCCCATTTGGAGCTCACTTTGGAAGTCGATGTGAATTGTGTGAACCTAGGCTTATATTACATATACATACACTTACTAGTCACTTTATTAGGAACACCCATACACCTGCTTCATGCAATTATCCAGTCAGCGAATCACGTGGCAGCAGCACAATGCAAGAACATTAGGTAAAGTTCATATCAAACATCAGAATGGGGAAAAATCTGATCTATGACCATGGCATGGTTGTTGGTGCAATATGGGCTAGTTTGAGTATTTCAGAAACTGCTGCTGTCCTGAGATTTTCACACACAGCAGTCTCTACAAACAAACAAGCAATGCCTTGTTGCTGTGAGAGGTCAGAGGAGACTGGTTCAATCTGACAGTAAGACAAATAGCCACTCTTTACAACCGTGGTGAACAGAAAAGCATTTCAGAACACACAACATATCAAATCTTGAGGAAGATGGGCTACAACAGCAAAAGACCACATCGAGTTTAACTCCTATCAGCCAAGAATAGGAATCTGACCATCACACCCATATGAACTTTACCACTATCCACTATGCAGATCCATATGCACTGCCACTTTACTATTCATTATTCATTTTCCTTTTCTTTCTTTTTCTCATATTCACTTTGTACAATACTGTATGTACCTATTCATTCTATCGCTGTTTACAATGTTTACACTGTTGACAATATTTGCACTGCACTGCCAAATTAATTCCACGCAAGTCTGCTACTTATATCTACAAATGTAAACCCACTGCACTACCACATTGCACTCTTAGACTCTATTCTTTTTTATATATTTATTCTTATTTTATTTCATTTACAATCTTCATTACTTTTAGTATACCTTCTAACTCTCTGTGCTGCTGTAATTTGTGAATTTCCTTCAAGGATGAATAAAGTGACCTATCTATCTATCTATCTATCTATCTATCTATCTATCTATCTATCTATCTATCCATCCATCCATCCATCCATCCATCCATCCATCCATCCATCATGTGCTTGTTGGACATTCCATTCTAAATCCATGGACATTTATATGGAGTTGGTCCCCACTGGTTCTATAACAGCCTTCATTCTTTTGGGAAGGCTTTCCACTAAATTTTAGAACGTGACTGTGGGGATTTGTGTCCATTCAGCCACAAGAGCATTAGTGAGGTCGGACACTGATGTTGGACGAGAAGGTCTGGCGTGCAGTCTGTGTTCCAATTCATCCCAAAGGTGTTCAGTAGGGTTCAAGTCTTCCACTTCAGCTTTGGTCCACCATGTCTTCATGGACTTTGCTTTGTGCACAGGGATGTTGGAACAGGTTTGGGCCACTTAGTTCCAGTAAAGGGAAACTCTTAATGCTACAGCATGCAGAGACATTATATGCATTTGTATGCTGGCAACAGTTTGGGTGCGATGGTCAGGTGTCTACATACCTTCGGCCATATAGTTTAAATATGCAACATGGACCAAATTGGTAGAAGAAGAAATATGAAGTCCTGGGAAATGTTGAGGATGAAGTACCTGTGAAGCCTACACTGTACTTGGTATAAGGAGAAAGGAGCAGGAGGGCCATCTGCAGCAACACTGAGGCAGCAGAAAGAGCCTCCAGGTGACTAAAATAAAAAAATCTGTAGGAAACTTTTGAAATGAGACAAGCTGAAGCTGAACCTTAAATGGGTCACTGGGTGTCTGGTGTTGAATAACCTTAAACACGAAGGACTCCACGTTACATTACATGATGTGGATTGCATTAGAGGATCTTTTATTACAGCAAATGTCTATCTAACTGTTCATCTAACTGACAGCTGTTTTTATCTGAAAACATATCTACAGTAATCATTGCACTACAACCTGTTCCATTGTTTTGTGATAAATGGTGAAGCATAAACAGTTGAAGATAGATATCAGTCATTGAGTGATGGCCATGCATCATATAGTCTGGATTTGGAAAGACAATGCGGTACTGTTTGCAAAGGGTTGGGATTAGTACTTACAGTTTTATAGTGCAGTTTGCAGGGACATGACGAGCAATTAGTAACTGAGGACGCTTTGTTCAACACAGATATGTGCTGTGGGAGTGTGTGTGTGCACACAAATGACGTGCAAATGCACACATACACATTTACTTACTGCAAGTCCTGGCTTGACTGAGGCATTTTAAAACAAACCATTTCATTAGCTTCTGTCTCTCTCTCTCTCTCTTTGCAGATGTTCAGGTATTAAGTGAGGGGGGGGGACAAAGCTGGGTTTTGTGCAATGAAATCACAATTACCGAGTGAAACAAATATCACTACATTACATCACACATAATGATTGTGCATACAACACACACACATACACACACACACACACCATTAAGTATGCAACCTGGAACTGAATTCATCAATTCGGTCATGAGAAGTGAAGTAAGATCATTATCTTGAACAGCTGGATTTTTGCTTCCAAAGCCATTCATTTCCATTACACATTGAGACATTGAAGTAACAGTGTTAAGAAGAAACCTAGAAGCTCCACCTAAAGCTCAGTCTTTGTGAGGCCTGAGCAGGATGATAGACAAAATCAGGAATCTTTCTTTGGTCAAGTTCACAGTCTCCCTGCACATAATTTGGGTTTTGAGGTGGAGATGACAGAATATCTTCATATCAAATTGATGTTAAAGCAGACATTTTTTTTTCCCTTCAGATAATGCAGCGAACTCGTACGCTGTTCCCATATCCAAAAATATGACTAATACATCCTACCATCCCAGTCATCTACTTACACACTTACACAATGTGAGAATTATGGGCAAAGGTGTTCTTCTTGGGAAACCAGAGAAAATCGAATGAAGAAAAGCAAAGGATGAAATAGCGTGAAAAATAAATATTGAAAGGAAGGAGAATGGGAGGAGGGGGGCGCTCCATCAATCTGCGTCCATGGTGAGCTCTCAATTACAAATTCCTGAGCATCCTCCATCATTGTTAGTGTTTAATTAATTTGTAATACTAAAACAAATTACCTTTGCATGGAGGAAAATTACACCTAAATGTAGCATGGCATTTGGCATTCAGTGATTAAATATTCCCATAAGCATCAGGGGCTGTTTGATAAAGCAAAAGGCTTGATGATGAACTTGTGTAACAATATTAAGTTTGCATGAACAACTGCCTAATTTTCTTGTGCAAATGTTTGTTGAAAATGAATAAGCAAGACAGACTGTGACACATGAAGTACATCAATAAATACTCCGGAGAGATGGCGAGGGAACACGTGAGAGATATGAAAACAGAAAGAAAAAAAAAATTGAAAGACCAATTCTCTTTTTAATTCTAATCTCTTGCCACAGCTCTGCCATGCCTGTCTCGGGCATGCCAAGGCTTTGGCTGACATCTCAATAGTCTCTGGTGAAGTTTCATACATGACTGCATGTCTCATTGCCTGTCACGGCTGATTTTGTGAACCCGCTGTTGACTTAACCGCTGCTGATTGATACTATCAAGGAAAATAGTGGGGGGAAAAGGCGCTTATGAAAAGCACACAATAGTAGGAACAATCGTATTGCTTTCCCCGGAGATCACTCACCATGGCAGAGAATAAATAAATCTGGAAAATATCTCGGAGCCAAATAAAGTGCTCTGTTAGAACAGATAAAAGAGGAGGACGGATATAGCCAGGTGCTTTTGTTCCTGTTCGAGCGGTGGAGGTAGATTATAATAATAAGTTAGTTGGACTTGAATGCTTTTGTGCCTACACAAAAGAGCTCACACTTTCTACATAAGACACCAACTGCCACATTCTACAGTGCAGCACTTTGTTTCACGAATGGAGATGAGAGAACATATCAACAGGTCTTTAAAAAGACGACTAAGCTTAGGTATAGGAGAAGGATTTAATGCAAAGTGCCTTCAACTTATTACAGTGATTTCGTGATTGTGGTGCCATTTGGCCATTGTGACTCTTAAAAATGCAACTTTATTTAAAAAATAAATCACTTTTAAACCCTGAAGCAAAGAAAACATGCATGAAAGTGGCTGCATTTTGCTCTTAAATGAGTAACAGGGTTGAAAGTTGAGGTTGTCAGGTTGAGGTTTTTTTTTTTTAGCATATAATTAGCAAATACACATAATGTGGCTAGCTAGCATCCGTGCAAATGTCATAAGGACATTAAGGGCATTCTGATGATTTATAATCATAACTGGGCTGTACATTCAAAGTGAAAACTTAAAAAAAAGAATGATAAAACTTTTTTTTTTTTCTTCTTCCCATGATCTACAGGAAACTCAGATGAGTCAGATGTGTCAACATGACTTTCATAGTTTCATAGGGGTGAATATGTTCATAGCGGTGAATGTGTTTTTGTGGGACACAAGTGTACATTTTTGCATAAACCACAATTAAAGACAGACGGAGATGGATGTTTCAATGAGATGAGATGTCAGTGAGATGTTACACAGACTCACACATTAATGCTATAGAAAAGAATATTTTAATGACGTTTCAAAGTATGAACTACAAGGTGAAGTGTAGCTGTAATGCCGAAATTCAGTTTTCTAATTACTGTGGACAGGTTTTTATTAACGTTTTAGGTTATTTACCTGAACATAGCACATAGAATGCTGTGAAGAATCGTTTAGAATGTCTTGTACCTTTACATTACATGCATATGTAGAATTGTAATATCAGTGGAACAAAAATTGCACCCATCATCTATTAACATTGTGTATATGGTATACAGAATGTATTAACATTGTATATACAGTATACATATAATAACTGAGATCACTTCCATGCTGTCCTTGAGACTGGACATGACATCAGACTGGTAGAACTGATGCTTCTGAGAATGAAAGTTTTTTTTTTTTAAGCTTTTGAGCTTCTTGAAATCTAGACCAGATAGACAATAATCTTTAATATTAACAAAAAATGGCCAAAACGTTCTTCCTGGTTTGAGTGTGAGAGAAAATGAGACGGATTAGCTTATAAGAAAGCAAATCAGCCGTCCAAAAAAATAAAGGATTAGAGCTAATCAATCCATTGATGACAAAGCAAAGAAAGCAGCATGCTGTGACTCAAGCTCATTTGCTCAGAACCTGCTTGGAAATTGGAGTTCAAAAGACTTTTGCTGAACAGAAAAACTCCCTGACAGCCAGTAGTGCAGAGTTTATTTTCTCCAGCAGGAAGGCATTACGAGGGGGAGCCCTTCACTGAAACGGGAGCATCCGTGTCAATTATTTTCCCCTGATCCCGGCGCGCTATTTACAAGCTTGCTTGAAAGCTACAGCAGGCGTAATGGGATCGCTTCACACAGCCGATGATAAGCCATACTTTCAGTGTCACCTCAAATTGAGGCACAACACGGTTGCTGCGGAAGAAGATTAAGGGCAAGGGGGAGAGAGAGAGAAAAAAATCGTTCCCAACAGGGAATTTGAATATGAAACAAAAAAAATGGGCTCCCATTGGCAGGAGCTGACAGGTATTAAAAGCCCCATGGCAGGCATTGTTACAGCGTCGAGAGGAACACGGAAAATAAGGGGGTTATAGCCTAATAAACAGCGGCATAAATACAACAGGCCGCTTTGTGGGAAGGAAGAAAACAGCAACGGGGAGGGGGAAAACGAGAGGAGAGATATGTAGAGACTGTCAACACTGTCAAGGAAAATGGCCCTCAAATTAAGCGGCGCGCGCGCAGCAGTGCAGGGGAAGCGGGAAATTGCCTTTTATCACCTCGCCAAACAATGGGCAGGCTGACAGCGCTTAGCCTGATAACTTAGCATCCTTTTATTTACATTCTTAGGCCTCCCCCAATTTTCTCTCTCTCTCTCTCTCTCTCTCTCTCTCTCTTTCTCTCCATATCTGCCTTTCTCTTCATGCCGTTGACTTCTCCCCATCCTCGATTTCCATTCGCTTTCAAGTGTTTAATATCATGCAAAATGGCTGTCTCTTCTCCCAGCAACTAATGCCCTCCTCCAAAGCTGCACTACAAAGCCGCTTGTTATCTGCTGTCCTGTTTATTATTTTCATTATCATCATCCCTCTCCTTCAATACCGTTTAGCTGGAGAGAGAAATATAGAGGCGAGGGGAATAGAGAAACACTCTTCCTCCCACTGGATTTGTTAAATAAACTGTCCATTTACAGCACTGTGAAGAAAATGAGATTATTTACAAACACTATTACAAGCAACGCTTTATCGTTTCGCGCGTTCTGTTTATTCGCAAAGCCTCTGAGCTGTCTGGGAGAATTTGGTAGAGATAGAATTCAAAATGAGACAGTCAAATGTCAACCAAAACAGAACGTCACTTTATTACGACTGCTTCATTACATGTCATTCTTACAGAAAATAATAAAAACAACCTGGACAGTAGCAGTGTATGTCATGGTCTTCAATATGTCACTGGCTACCATGTATACTTATGCATAGGAAGGAGACTTTGGGGGCCGTCGTGGCCTAATGGTCTGAGAGTCGGACT
>CM074964.1:6492229-6503065 GCA_037577455.1 Pangasius macronema | reverse complement strand
GTGCAGAGCTGAAGCCGCCTGCCCAGCGGAAGAGTAAGCTCGTCCAGCAAGGGCAGATGTAGTTCTGCACGGTTTAGGGGGATGCGCGACCTTCGCTTTCCATCCGATGGCAGTGGGCGGGCAGAGGTGCGCAGCCACTGACTCATCCAGCGGAGGTAGCTTCTCATAGCCCTTTTTTTCCGTGCCATCGACTGTGGAGAAGGCGGAAGAAACGGACATGCGAAGGCGAGCCAAATAAGGAACGCGCCACAACTTCGTGAGCTCATCATGCACCTCTGGAAAGAAGAGGGGCCTCGCTAACGAGGGGCCTGACAACGCCCCGGCAGGAACCATTCGTCCAAACGGCTCCGAGTGGGCTCCTCTGGCGTGGACCACTCTAAACCCAGCTCTTCCACCTCTTTAGAGAGGACGCGGAAAAGCTCGGTGTCCGTACTCGACTCGGTGATTCTGGAATCAATAGACGGCAAGGGTCGTAGGGAGAGCCCGAAATATCCTCAGCATCTGACGCTGCTAAAGACATGCTGTCATCTAGCAGCTCATCTTCTGTCACACCAAACGAGACGCCGTCGCTGGCATCAGCCGCGGGACGCTGGTCCGGGCGTTCAAAGAAGACGGGGGAATTCCCTCTGCACGGCGAGAGCAGAGCACGCGGGGTTAGCGCCGGCGTGCGCTCGCTCGCGGCCGGCATGCGCTCGCTGTCGGCCGGCATGAGCTCGCTCGCGGCCGGCATGCTTGCAGCCGGGCGCCGTGCTTCTCCGCTCCGTTGTTTTTTCCTCGCAGGTCCCTGGGAGGAGGAAAACAGGGGGGGGCGCAAGAAGCGGCATCACTTCCCGAAAAGAAAGCGATCCGATTGCACAGAGAGGAGAGACTCATGCCAATGCAATGTGAGCATTCCATCTCCGTCAGAGCGGCTTCCGCGTGGGGACGGCCCAAGCAGGAAACGCACTCTGAGTGGCCGTCGTCAGCGTGCAGAGCGGAACTGCACAAGCTGCAACGATGGCGCGGCATTATCTCAACGCTGCTTGCTCTTTTAGAGGAAAAAAGGCTCTTTTAGAGAAAAAAGGCTCTTTTAGAGGAAAAAAGGCTCTTTTAACTCTGTATTTGCTCTTTTCACTTTATAAGCTCGCCGGATGGCAGCAGGGGACGAGCTGGTATTGGCGCTGGACGCTGAACGGCAGCGGGAAGCTCAGCAAGAACAGCGGGACGGCGCCGGCGAGTAGCTCTTATCCGCAGCGAGGTGTGTCAATGGCGAGCGCCTTCAGTATCGTAGTTCAGTGTACAATATTCTTCGTCGCTGAAGGAGAATTGATCTGGGATTCTATGGCGCAATGCCCGCTTATATAGCCAGATGGCTCCGCCCATTCTGGCGGGCATCCTTGCCATAGGTGCGTGCAGTTACGCTGACCGAGCCATTGGTTCGCTTTATTGCACTTCACGAACCAATGGCCGTGCAGTGTCACTGCGTGATTGTAAAAGCTTCAGTCATCGGAGAAAAGGAGTTTTCCCCATAGCGTCTAGCGACGCAGTACGAATGTAGTATCGAAAGGGAACCTGTCTATCAAAATAACCTCGGATAGAGAAACTGGGGACTCTCTCACTGCCTCCATACAGAAAATATAAAGAAAGGAATTGTTCTATGAACCAGAACTCTGATAACAAGTATATAAAGAAAAAAAAGAACTGTTTATAAAACTATTTAAACAAATATGACGGTCCCAACTTTCCCATGCAAACAAGGCATTAATATTTATAGGCCTATAACTGTATAACTTGACCGAATAACATGATCATAAACAATCTGCAAACTTTTTTTTCCCTTTGGTATGAGAATATACTCACAACCTCCTATAAAGGCCTGTAAACTGAGAAATTTTAAGTCCTTCAACCATGGTCACAGCATTGAGGAACAGTCCTGAACTTGCTCTACAAACTCTTCAGCCTCAGACACCAAGCCGAAGATTTTCTTTTTATTGCCATGGGTGACAATAAGACATGCAGGGAAGAGAAGTCCGAATCGCATACTGGCCTCCTTCAACTTCTTTTTCACTCCGTCAAACGCCCTTCGTTGTGCGAGTACCGCTGCCGTGAAGTCCGGGAAGATGGAAATGAGTACTCCCTCATATTTTAAAGGTGCCTGCTGCCTCGCGAGTCGCAGTATCATCTCTTTGACAGGATAATGATGTGTCTTCGCGATCATGATTCGGGAACGTCCTCCTTTCGAAGGTAGGGGCCCAGTGTGATGTGCATGATCAACTTTAATTCCTTCGGGAAAGTTCTTGGTACCCAGGAGTTTTGGGATGAGTTGTTTCACAAACTCAGTTGGGCTGCCAGCCTCCACGCTGTCAGGTAAGCCGAGAATCTTGATATTCTCTTGTCGAGAACAACCCTAGAGATCAAGATGGCGACCTGAACGGTTGTGTTGATTTGAGCTCTGGGGCATTTTTGAGGAGTTTTGAGGAATAGGGAGTATGAGCTCCTTCTAAAGAAAGAATGCACTAATTTCATGTTTAATAATCGAAGTAGACTGACTTATTGATAAAGACTGTACAGACCAGCGCACATGCAAAGTTTCCAAAATGCCACGGAATAAAGACCCGAAAGTTGCTCTCTTCGCTTCTTGATACATCTTCTGGAGACCATGACTCGTCGCCAAGTACACCAACAAGTAGTCCTCTCTCAAAAAAACCTTGTCAGGAAGTTTCAAATGCCAATATACTTCGTGCTATCAATGCCCTTACTGATTGCTTTACAACGGTAGAACAACAAATTGCCCAGAACTCGGTTGCTATAGTTAATCTTTCAAAGACGGTTGATTTCGTGGGAGAGGAGCTGAAATCGTTATCTACAAGGGTTAAGACCAATGACAACAAGTTATCGCATATTGAGCAGGTGATACGGATGGTTCAAGGCAAATGTGATCAAAACCGAGATTTACAGCAGGAGATGAAATTTGAGGCTCATCAACCTAAAGGAAACAGATGGAGAAAATGTCAGAAACAGAGTGCTTAAGATTCTCAAAATTTTAACTCCGGACGAGGTAGATGACATCCGCTTTTATTTTGACACAATCCACAGAGTTGGTCGTCTTGGAGCAGGGAGTAATCGTCCTAGGTCAGTCATCAGTTCGTGCTCCGAACATACAGAGAGAGAGTTTGGAGAGCTGCAGGAGATCATCCTGCACTCAAGGAAAGAGGTGTTCATCTGACAGAGGACATGACGTTTGCAGAAAGACAACAGAGGAGGCTGCTATGGCCAAAGGTAAAAGCGGCAAGAGAAAGGGGAAGAAAGAAAGGAAATTCTTCAAGGGCCTAGAAATGAAGGTGGATTTGAACTTTTTGATTTTTTTTTTAATTTAAATTATACTTTTAAGGTAAAATGGCTTAGAAACTGTCTGCTTAAATCAGACTCAATATGGTTTTTTAAACCATATAACATTTTTAAAAAGGTTGGAGGCTTGTGTTTTTTGTTACTGTGCGATTACTCTGTTAACAAATTACCTGTGGCATTATCCAATTTTTATCAACAAGTTCTTAAAGCTTGGAAGTAATGCTATGTACACAATTTTTCCCCACATAAAGCAATCCAGTGGAATAATGCTTATATTATATTGAACCGGAAAGCTCTTTATTTACAAAGCTGGATGGATAAAGGTATTTACTTTATATCTGACATTCTAGACCAATCAGCCCATTTGCTCGCTTATGAAGATTTTATATACAAATGGTCTTTTCCTATTAAATATAATGAATATAACTTGATAAAAGTGATAAAAGCCATTCCCACAGGCCTATTGATGTTGAAGAGAAGCCATATGTTGTCCTATAATATCCATAGAACTGAACCTGTACTTTATTTAAATGGGGTAGACATTAATAGTAAAAAGTGTACAAATAAATTTATTAGATAAATATTTAAAAAAAAATAGATCTCTAAATCCTAGAGGGAAATTTTTCTAGAATGTTTGCTTCCCAGAGATTATCTGGAAAAAAAGCTTGGTTGCTCCCTTTTTGATTTTGTGTATCTAACAAACTTCGTGATCTACATTTGAAAATCCTACATAACATTTACGTTAGTAATTATATTCTATCAAAATTTATGGATATCGATGGGAATTGTTCATTCTGTTCAGATGAACCAGAACAAGTGGTACATCTTTTTTATGAATGTTACTATTCAAAAAAATTTTGGGGAGATTTATCCTTGAACATTCAAGAGAAAACTGGCTATAGTTGTGATTTGACATCAAAAGAAGTTTTAATATATTTTGAATCAAAATGTATATCTTTTGATTTTATGATGAATCTTTTGATCTTATTTGGTAAATTTCATATCCATAAAAGTAAAAGAAATGATTCTAAACCTTATAAATGAACTCTATTCATTGTATAGATAGTAAAAAATTTAAAGATACAACTGTATTTGCTAAAGAGCTGAATTTAATTTGAAAAGTAAATTTTGTATTTTGGCTGCCTTCTGAAATACTAACTTTTGGTTGTATTTCTTCTGTGTATTCTTATTAAATTTATACTTTGTACTTGTATTTTTTTATTGCAAACTGTAAACCCTGTTGTTTTTTTTCCATATTTATTTTATCTTTAGTTTATTCTATTTGGATGTAATGTTATAATTGTATATGTTTTGTTCATTTAATCTAAAAAAAATAAAATTAAATAAATAAATAATAATAATAATAATAATAATAATAATAATAATAATAGAGGGGGAGGGGGGATTCAGATTCATCCAGAGTGACAAAATACGCACAGGGAAAGCGAAGATCAGCTTTCCGTGTAAGAAAAACATGACAAAACGAAAAATATCAGACTTTTTCAAACAATCGTCGTCCCTGTCGAGCACCAACACTGATGGCACACCTGCTAATAAAAATAGCAGCTGCAGTTGTGCTAGCATGAGAAAACGATGGACACATAGAGGATCATCTTTCCTTGTCAATCATTGAACACCCAAGAAAAAGTGCAGAAAGGCATTTTAAAACTTCTTGTATCAGGTATGATCATCGCATACAGAAAATGTATTGTGACTTTTGTTCCAAAGCGGGCAGAGAAATCTTCTTCTTTCGACTTTTCCCTTCAGGGGTCGCCACAGCGAATCTTCACTCTCCACCTATCCCTATCTTCTGCATCCTCAACACTTGCACNACCTCCATATACCTCCTCTTTGGCCTTCCTCCTCACCTCCTGCCTGGCAGCTCCATGTCCAACATTCTCCTACCAATTTACTCACTCTCCCTCTGCTGAACATGTCCAAACCATCTGGCCTCCCTAACTTTGTCCCCCAAATGTCCAACATGAGCTGTCCCTCTAAGGGATTCCTAATCCTGTCCAGGATTCCTAATCCAGGATTCCTAATCCTGTCCAACCTTGTCACTCCCAAAGAGAACCTCAACATCTTCAGCTCTGCTACCTCTAGCTCTGACTCCTGTCTCTTCCTCAGTGCCACTGTCTCTAAACCATTATTTGGTTTGATCAGATAATGCATCCTAAATGAATAGGAATACAGATTGGATAGTGCACATTTCTCATTTTCAGTATACTGTCAATCTGCAACACGTGGATATTATATACAGAACCTGGCAACTCTGAGCTCAGAACAAATACCATACCGTTCATTAACATGACACTAATGGGAGTAAATGTGATCTGAAAATATTATTAGATGGATATTGTTCTCAACTCTAGCCTAAATAATAGTTTTTTGATTAGGAAATGACATCACTGCTTTGAAACTTAGTTATTTTGCTTACTCAGGCACACTAGATAGAAGATAGAAAGCTTGCCAGAAAGTTCCACAGGGCATCTGGTTCAGAGATTGACTAAAGTTACATTATGTCAATTTCTATTTGTTATATTAGAATTTTTTTTCAGTTTCAGTGTTTTTCTGTGTTTCCACGGCTTATGGTAACAAAACAAACAAACAAACAAACAAACAAAAACTTTATTGTATAGAATTTCACAATGGAACCTATGGCAGCTACATTATGCTTGTGTTAATAACTTTATTCTTCAGTACTGTGGTTTGTTCAAATTAATAAAAGGCTCTGACCTTTTTTCAGTTTTATATTGTGCCATAAAAATGAGAACATAATTGTGCCACCCATTAACGTTCAGCACAAGTGACTTCTTTTTTTGGAGCTCATACTGGGAGTTTAAAGGATTCCAGAAGGGTGTGGAGGAGTGGGAGACAGAGGAGCCTCCTCAACGGAAGAAATAAACACTGACGTGATAAACAGTGAGATCATACTTCAATGTACCTTCCATACACGCACATCAAACACACTCACAGACATGTTTAGTATCTGTGAGAGTAGTTAGTTCATGCAGAGACACCCTAAATTGTGTGATGCTACTAATTACAGTTCTTTTATGGGGGGGCCAAAACTTTGGATTCCACAACTGTAGTCTCTTAATCAAATATCTATTTCTAATATGTATTTCTGTCCTGATGTGGACCTTAATTTCCCACAAGGGATTCAGTACACACACACACACACACACACACACACACACACACACACACACAAAGACTATCCCATCAGTGGAAAATCCCTCTCTCACTCTTTCTCGCATATCCCTTAGGAAATGAGTCATTCTGAGCTGTAGGCGAACTCTTGCTACACAAAATTGATATCACTTAGTGTTTATTATTCAAGATCAAACATACAATTTATTAAACTCTGTTTGATAAAAGATATTTTTCAATTCTTCATTCAATATATAATATATTGTCTGTTAAAAAGCTTTATACCCCTCCATGTTTAAAAAAAACTAAAGCCTCTGAGTGGTTTACATCAATAATTGTAGTAAGCCGTAAAAACCACTTGCGACAGATGAACAGGACAGAATATGCTAATTTATCAATATTGTGTGTATTATATGGCATTGAAGTATTACCATCATTAAAGCAAAATGTGAGCTATTACACTTCTGTGGATGAATTGATACTCCATTGAGTTGCTGACTGACAATTTCGAAACAAACACAACAGCGTGGGTGGACATGCATTTGTCTTTGAGAGTGCTGCACTGGAGACTCTGAGCATGGCATGAACAAAAACCCATAAGCCCAAAGCCACTGTCAAAGCATCAGAAGGTAAGGCTGGATTTCAGCTAGAGACCCAACAAACAGGCCTTGGGCTACTGTCCACACTTTATAAAGAGGAACAGGAGGAGACCTTCTGAAACAGCGCAGAAGAAAGGTATGCCAGGTGAAGCCTCTCTGACATTAACTCACCATCAGTAGCTCAATGAACGTAGCTGCTGGGAAGTAATGAAAACCTTATGAGCAACCGCATAAAGGTAAGGTGTGGAAAGCAGAGAAGTCTGATCTTTAAAAACCTGATCTATGTTTTCTTTTCAAAGCAGCCAAACAAACCACTCACTCGCAAAGCACCTGGACACCCTCACAAACTAGATATGCATTACAAAGGAGGGAGCTAAACAAGTCAGATATGTGGACAAGTGCTAATGTTTGGTGTGATCCAGGATGCCCGGTTTAATCCTACCGTCTGTGGGGTGTTTCTTTGTGTGTGTTCTCCATGTCCATGTGGGTTTCTTTGATTTTCTGGTTTCATCCCAAAAATATGTCAGTTGGCAACTCTAAATTGTCCCATTCAGGGTGTATTCCCACCTCATGTTGCTGGAATAGGCTCTTGATCTGCCATGGCCCTGACCAGGATAAAGCAGTTACTGAAAATAAATTAATAAATAAACCCAATGATTGGGGGCACGGTGGCTTAGTGGTTAGCCATGTTGCCTCGCACCTCTGGGGTTGGGGGTCAAATCCCGCCTCCGCCCCGTGTGCGTGGAGTCTGCATGTTCTCCCCGTGCTTTGGGGGTTTCCTCTGGGTACTCCGGTTTCCTCCCCAGTCCAAAGATATGCATTGCATTTCCAAATTGTCCGGAGAGTGTGCACGATTGTGCCCTGCGATGGGTTGGAACCCTGTCCATGGTGTCCCCTGCTCTGTGCCCCGAGTCCCCTGGGATAGGATTCAGGCTCCCCCGCGACCCTGTGTAGGATAAGCAGTACGGAAAATGGATGGATGGATGAACCCAGTGAAAAGACTAAGTGAAATCATGAAAGCCATACATTTACTCAATTAATAAGGTCTACTTACTGTTTGGTGAAAGACCAGGATCGTCAAATGGTGAAGCCAGCAAAGTAATTCGGTATTTCAAACCAAGCACCTGGAAAATGCTATAGCAGAAGAACATTGGCAGTAGTTCAGTAATTTTTTTTTTCTAAACATAAACCATTATGGCATCCGTAGCAGTTCCTCTGCTGCAGATTTGCATTTACCTAAAATATTTACCTGAAGCCAGCAAGAAATGGAAGAATTTTTTTACGCAGACTTTCAAAGATTTTTATTTCATTTGCCTTCTCTGTTCTTATTAGTGATAGGACAACATGGCAAAAACAGGACTTTTAAAAGGTAACAAAAATAAACTAAATGTTAGCTAATATTAGCTAGCACAGTTAAATAAAAGAAGCTAAGTAGCATAATATTGGAATGTTATAAGGCCATTTTATGCTGCGCTTAAGACATGGCCATTCATTTAGCTGGCTAGCAGCTTGTGTGGCGGGAAAATATATAAAGTTAATAACCATATGAATACATATAATGTATAGCAGTCAGAAATATCACAAAGGCTACCTGTTTACTTTGTGTTTCCTGTCTTTCCTCATTGCAGTTCCAGCTGTGCATTGACCACTAATGGCTTTGCTAGTGCACATTACTCAGGGTGTATATACCCTTTATTCAGTGCCTCTTGCATGTCTTTATACTGAAATTCCATGTCACCTAATTCTTAGCTTTTCTAGTCCTTTTAGTCATTAGTTTTTATCTAATACTGACCTTAGCATGTCTATTTGGTTTATGAGTAGGCCTATGGATTTTCCCACTATGGGTTCTGTGCAAGTTCACAGGAAATGCCTGAATAAATAGAATTGGGACATGACATCCCACTGAGTCTGGCTCACAAACATTACAAAAAAGCTATTTATTATTTGGTTCCTACAACATCTAAAGAAAAGTCCATTATACTACGTTCAATACTGCGTCAACAAAAAAGAGGAATTAATGATAATATAAATAGAGCTTTCCTGCTAGGACAACCAACAGGAAGGATAATACAACACAGAAGCCACATTGTCACTCAAAGACTGTAGTCTTAGTCTGTAGTTTCAGAACAATTTTTTTTTCTCTAAATGACACTGGTTTGCACTAGGAATGTAATGCAATGCCACTCTGAATCTGTTTAGTGCTCCAAGTATTTGTATCCGTATTTAGATTTTAAATCCAAAATGGACATGACCTAAAACAAAATATAGAAATGACTGTTATAATGGTTCTAAAGCCCAGGTGTAGAAATGCCAGCACTATCAGCATGGTGTGTAAATTCTGGCTCTCACAATTCCTCAACCTCAGCTACATCACTCAAGTTCATATTTGGTCTCAACTAGAAAAAAGCAGTGGATTGTTTCTTTTATTAAATCCCAATTGCACATATTATTTTTGTCTGTCCTGCCTTTGATATTTTCTTATTTAATCCACCACAACTCTTTCCAGACAGTTCATAAGGGTCAAGGAATGAATGTTCCTTGTATGTTCATGTATGTTCATGTTAATGAATATGTTCATTGTCCTGCAAGCTTCATATCTGACTGCCTGCTTGCAAGTATTCGCAATACAAAAAATTCTAAGGGTTGCTATAAATGGCATTTTACATAGTAAAAATAGTATTGCTAAAAGCATTTAGTCCTGAAAAAAAAATAAATTTTTATATTTACAAAGTAATTGTTGTTTAAAAGAATCTCACATTTCCGTTCCAACTGGGAGTTTGGAAGTTTGATGGTGCAATGCATTATGGACTGTGCTCTTCTGGACCGAAATCTATGTTGCAATTCATATAATTTGTTGGAGATATCAGACCCAAGTGCTCCTATTACCAGTGGGACAACCATGTTTAACCTTCCACATTGTCTCTAGTTCCTTTTTCAGTCTCTGGCATTTGTTCGGACTCATATTCCTTCTTTTCCTGATGTTCCTATCACTTGGGGTTGTCACTACTGCTGTTTTCTGGTCCTTATCTATTATTGCATTGTCTGGTTGGTTTGCTATTACTTGTTTATCTGTTCAGATCTGGAGGTCCCACAGGAAATTAGCTTTATTGTTTTTACTATTCTATGTGGTTGCTACCATTTGGACCATAGGCTGTGTAACCCATATTACTTGTTAACTGTGCCTCTCAGTTTGTGCATCTTGCTCCCTGCTACTAGGTGATGACTTGCCTCATGAGCTGCTTTGCAATGCACCTTGGGTTATAGCTGAAATGGTATACCTTAGCTTTAACTGATCTAATGTTGTGCTGCCACAGCTAGTGCTATCCTACAACTCTATGTTTTCAGCCATTGGTAGGATTTCCCCATTTCATCCACTCTGATATCTGTCACTGATACATGCCATAAGGGGTGTCCTGATATAGAACAGCCTCTGTTTCCATGTAATCCACATCCTCTATCTATTTGAGGTATTCTCTAAGCACCTCGTCCTTGGGGGTACTGCTTGGATGTTCTTCTGCTTTCTTCCTCCTGGCTCCCATTTGATTGGAGGATTGGAGGTTGTCTCTTGTCTTAGCTCAACTTCTTCTATTCTGATCACCTTCTCTCTTTAGTGACCACACTTCTCTAGTCTGAATGTCTTCCCAAAGTCTCGCTGTAGATACTGGTCAGGTAGATCACTAAGCCAATGTGTCTCCTGGTATTTGTCATATGGTTTAATGTCATCCAAATACATTATATGGCCAAAAGTTTCTGGACA
>CM074964.1:6472755-6482454 GCA_037577455.1 Pangasius macronema | reverse complement strand
AAACTCCCACACTCACACTCTCACACCCATACTCTCTCTATCTCTCACTCTCTCTGCTATTTGTATGTTTGTGTGTGTGTGTGTGTGTGTGTGTGTGTGTGTGTGTGTGTGTGTGTGTGTGTGTGTGAGGTGCTTATGTGAGGCTTGTTTGGAGCGGATATGAGCCTGGTCTCTGACCTAGACTCTGGGCCTCAGGGGAAGGTCGGATCCTCTTGACCCCCACGTTCCACAGGCTGTGGTGAGCAACCCCAAAATGCCTCCCAGGCACACACACACACACACGCACACACACACACACACACACACACACACACACACACACACACAGTATAATATGGTGTCCCACAAGGTTTTAGGTTCCCCATTATTCTCATTTTAAATCCAGTCTCTTGGACGCAAACATGATGTTGGCTTTCTCTTCTGCGCTGTTGACACACAACGGTATTTCTAGTTCAGCAGCATAGCTATGAAAAATGGAAGACTATAAAATGCAAAAATTTTGGGATGGAGATGGAGAAACTTCTTTCTTCTAAATTCTGACAAAACAGAAACACTGATGTTGGCTATTTTCTATAAAAGCTAGAGTTAAGAACCTTGGCGTAGCCTTGGACACTGGTTTATGATTTGATTCCCATATAAGTATTATCTCTGAAACTGCTTATTGACATCTAAGAAGCGTAGCCAAAATAAAACAGATATGTTCCCCCTGACTGCAGAACGAAAAGTCCAGGGGTGGAGTTTGACCCATCTGGGCAGAGTCAAAAGTTCAGGAGGTGGGGAAAAGTCATTGTATTTCAGGTTGGATAAGTGTGTTTGTTGTACAACATCTCATGGGTTAAGGTTAGGCTAAAGAATCAGGTCCAGCTCCACCCCCTGGATTTTTTTGGCCCTTGGCTACCTTGTTATCTAGTTCATAATGTAGCAGTCTAAGCACAGTCTAAGCACATTAACCCAATCTTGGTCAAGCTACATTGCTACATATTTCAACAAATTCCTGCTCATTATGTACATTATATGGCCACAGGTTTGTGGACACCTTACCAGCACACTCATAAGTGCTTTTTGAACATCCCATTCCAGATTCTGTCACACGCAACTTTCCCATTTAGGCCACACCCACTTCGGGTTTAAAACCAAATACTGATACAGTGTGAATATTTGGAATGTTAATCAGATACAGATGTAGATAGTGGCTACTGATAACATATGACACCCTTAATATAGTAAGGAATAACACAACAGGTTTGCGGTTATACGAAAACAATCCTACAGTGCGTTATTGCACTTATACCACAACAATTTGTCAATGATTACAACGTTCACATCAACATATCACACGTTTTAACAGCTTATAGTTAAGATTTATTGTCGTGGAAGGTCCATGAGACAAGTTGTTTACTTTTATCATTTAAGTTATAGCCATGATAAACAGTCGTTCCCTCACCGGAATCTCCTATTCTCTCTTTCTCTCTCTGTCTTTCAAAAAAAAATGAAGGCTTTGCTGGGAAACTTTGCCTAGCACTGTAACTGTTATAAAGCACTGACTCCTGGGTCTCATTCTATAAATGTTAAATAAATCTCTCCACAAAACCTACGCCACATCATTGATTGTATGTTTTTGTTGTTCTTTAATCTCTTTATTATTAGTCTTTGATTATGTGGAGCGCCCAACATACAAGTCCCTGTGAATTAGCTGTTACTATAGTAACAATAAGGTATTAGAACGAATGCATTAATATAAACCTATCATTCATGTTACAGCCAGAACTACTGAGCCATATGGATATACATATACAGTATAAAGCACACCTTCTGACCAATCGTGGTGTGGTATAAATTACAATATTGTGCTCATGACTACAGCAGAGTCATAATAATAAACGTCATAATAGTCATTCATAACTTTGTTAAATAAACTGTAATTTTTGCCTATTTGGTGTCATGAATAATGAGGCAGAATGTAGCTGTGAGGCTAGTGTTGACTTCAGTTTGAACTTCTGAACTTGATCTGTGCCACATTTAGGCACCTGCACCAGCTTAAGGCCAGATTTGTTAACCACGGTCAGTTCTAAATCGGTTTTGATCAGCAGATCAGTTCCGCTAGTGGACCGTTGTGCAAAAAAGGCTCTGCTATGCAAATCTGGCATGACTGCTGCGCTACATTTCAGCACAACAATGTGTGATGATGCTTAGACATGTTAGTACAGTGAAAGAGATGATTTGTTCTGTTTGTTGAGTGGATGTAGCTGTTAGCTGCATGTGTTGATTTAAAGTGTTAGCGCAGTGTGTCTGAGAGAGAGTTGTGTCTGAGAGTTGTGACCCAACCTTTACCAGATGTTCAGTTTGCTTTTGCACTTATTGGCCTCATACTTTTACACCGTCAAGGTACTATTGAAATGAGACAAATAAATGCATGTCATCAAACCTATACACAGGGACGTGGTGTTCCAACACTTTTTCACTCGTTATACACATCTAGCTTATCCTCACCACCCAAACATACTGCTGAGTAAAGTCTGATTTGTTGACACTGAACCGACCCTTAACTCGAAACTTAGGTCTACGATGAGGAGACCTTCGGGACTTTGTTGCCTCCCTCTCTCTCTCTCTTTCTCTCTCTCTTTCTCTCTCTCACATACACACACACACACACACACACACACACCACCTCGCTCTTAGGTTGCAAGTTCTTTAATTGGAGTGGCAGTCATAGACGCTCTTTCAACAAACGCAATGCATGGGGGAGTTCCCACTCCTGGCAGAGGCTGTCCATTAGTGCTCCAAATAAAAGAAAGTTGAGAGCTATGTTTCAGGTGTTTATTGCTAAATCAGCTTCGGGGCAGCTGTCTCCAGTCCACTTCCCACCCCTTTCACTCCAGTCTGCCTGGATCGGCACGAAACAAAACTGGGAAGAAGAAAAAAATACAGCAGATGTTTGGTCGCCAAAGGTGGTGGAGTTGATTTTATCATATTTCTCAGTATTCTCTCTTTTTGCTGTCTTCATGGAGCTGAACGTTTATCTCCAGCACATAATTTGTAGAGCCTCACTCATTTGGAAAAGCATACCATAGATAGAGAGTTACAGAGGTGGTTAGCTGTTTACTTTTATTAGCCGGTGTAATCCGAACTGCAGATCTTTCAACAACTCGATCTTGTTTTATTCTCAGAAAGGCTTAGCCACCTGTGGAGGCCAAGACCAACTCTCTTAAGTCAATTCGTGTTCCTGTCGCCTCAGAGCGAGCATGACTTCCTGCCAAAACAGCCTCAGAATCTATTACTGAGCAGCAACAAGTAGGTGAGGCCCAGGTAATAATTTTAGGTACTATGGTTTGGTTCCAAGACATTTTGGTTCCAAGAATGTTGAATCTGTCAATATTTCTGGGCGTACAGAGAATGTTTTTACATTGCTATGACATTTTTAGTTTTAGGAATGAAAATTTAGAATAAAATATAGAATAACTCAATAATAACACAAATGTTTCCATAATGATATGCACTATTCTTTTTTTTTTTAAACATTGCACATATGCTATTTCTGAAATTGTACAGTCGGAATTTCTTCAAACCTGACATCTACCTACTGAACGTTCTAATAACGTTCTAATAACGAGTGAATGTCAATGAAAAGGAAATGTAAAAGCACACAGTCTCTCTGTTTCTCAGTGGCAAATGTGTTTAAGAGGTAGAACCAATTCTAGGTCCGATGTCCGAAATATACAATGTGGTACAGGGTGACCGCTACATCGCTATAAAGAGTTAATTAATATTTCCTCCAGTCCAGTTTACTCACTACCCCTTCAAATCTGTTCAGAAATAAATCAAGTTTATATATAATTAAAAAAAGCATTAAGGAAAAGACCAGGACCAAATTTTGCCAAGAACTCTGAATCAGAAGCTCAAGTGTGAACTCTACTTATCCAGCTGTGAGGATGACTGTTTGACCCCTTCCATTTAGGAGCCCCGACTTCCTCCTCATTATCTCCCATATGTTTATAGGAGCTTAAAAAGAGCCCCTGTGTTTTTCACAGGCAAGGTGGGGAATTCAGTCAAATCCCCCAACTCTACTCAATCTTGGCCTTTTCAGCACTTTTCTACCAGCATCTCGCAAGCTCTTTTCTGAAATAAAACAAAATATGGAAAGAAAAACAAGAAAGCGTCGCGAAAAAGGCGGAAATGTTATTTAAAAGGTACCAGACCGCATCATTTTCCACTGATATTATATACTCCCCTGCTGTAGTCCAAAATATATATGGGCCCCGGGCCAAGAATATCAAACTAAAACACATAGACTCAACATCTGGACAGAGGCTGAACAAAACATCCATTTAATCAAAGCTGAGTGAAGCGGTTTCCCATTTAACCCTGAATCCATCGTTTGTTGCATTCACCTCTGATCCTGCCATTGGCTTACCTTTCAGCCACTTTAGCCACGACTCAGAGCAAACTGTTCTTTTTCATTAGAGCTAGCCACATTGTGTGTGACGAACAGAGAAGGCAGTGTGTTTCACGAGCATACCTACAGCGCCGATGGTCCAACATCCACTTCTGAAAGTTGCTGTTGGCTAAACAGGCTGGAAGACTTTTAGAAGGGTGGCGGAAGGTAATAGTTGTTTGAGTTGCGGGTTCGAGGCCTGCTCCCAGAGCTGCGTGGCAGGCTTCCAGCGCTTTGGCTGAGCAGGAAATGTTTACTCCGTTAATGAACTGGCTGGGTGGACCAAGATTCCTGGCAATTAAGGAGTGAATGATATGTGCAAGGTGTCTGCAACAATGTGGTTTGGCACCAAAAAGGCTCTAGACAGCACTTTTCATGGATGCCCTTGTAAAGTATACCCATGTCACTGCATTAGGCATTTTAGTCGACACAAAAACAAATTTAGAAACACTAATTGCCACTCAGTGCAATACAGAGTTGGATTGGAGGGATGTTACTGAGGTCAGAAAAAAAATTCTGCAGGAGGTGAATTGGCCTTGCACTGAACCCACCGACCAAGATGGCTTTCCTAGGAAAGGTACAAATAACAGGCCTCATTTATCAATCTTGAATGTGAGTGAGTTGTGTGTAAATATTTTGGTAAGTCCAAGCAAAATAGAAGAAGTCCTGCCAGATTTACAAAAGTTTCAGTAACACTGACTTTCTTCATACTCGTTTGTATATGTTTAAAAAAAATGCCAATCACCTGTAAAGTACAACACACGTTTACATCACAGTTGATCGTCCACAAAACTCAAAGGTTACAGAGCTGAAAATGACAAAATGATGACCAAACAGTGAATAGAGCACCTCCTACACACAGTGTGCACTAAATCTAACAGTAATGCAGCTCAGCCACTGCAGCGCTTCAGCTACCACAAATATGCAATAACTCTTCATCCTTTTATAAGGTGCCTTTTCTTTTGACTTACTTGACTAGATAGTCTTACTTGCCTTGATTTATGGATTTGTTTTGGGTTGTTTTTTCAACCCAAATATGAAATGAATGAAATCGCAAAATGTTCACTATATGCATGTGTGCAGTTGTAATAAATAAGGGACCTAAACTTTGCAGTATCTCCAACATGATTTGAAGCCTAATCACATTACATTACTACCATCTCCTTATATGTAAATATACACAAACTTAGCATATGAACATTTTTCCAANGCCCAACATGTGTAAAATGTCAAAGAAGCATTAACATGTTACCGCTTAGACCCTTAGAACCCAGTACAGATGAGTATTTATCTCCAGAGAGATAGTCAGGGAGAGAAACCATGTTTGCTTTTGTCCGTTCGCATTCCCCCTGTGTGGTAGACATGCTCTCTGATGCATCTACTGCTTCAGCCTGCGTTAAGCCGAGTACAAATAGAGCTGTCAAGAGCAGACAGGTATCAGGAGGTGATGCCTGATAGGCACTTATCACACTAACACACACATTGCAGCTCTTTAGAGTCACTGCAGGCCACATACCTGTTTACGGAAGACTCCCAGGTGATGATGTTTTTGAAACCACCCATTAGCAGGACTAGCCGGTTACTAACAGGAGAAGGTCCAGCCCTGTTTGTGTGCATAACCTTCTGTATCACAGAGTGATCACTGCTATATGCTAACTCGATGTTCTGACAGGCCGAATCGGAGATGGGGCTCGGGTGACAGGCATTTACATGCCTCACAGGCTCCTCGGCGCAACTTATCAGAATGGCGCATTAATGTCACCTGCACAAGCCCTCATGTGATAAGCATATGAATATCAATACGGCTCAGTGGAGACACACTCGCAAACACACAAGCCATCGCATAATGCCGGATGTTACCCATCATGTTGATACTCTGACTAATACATATTCAACACCTGCCTCATCTCTTTCCCTCTCTCTCTCTTTTCCCTCTCTCTCGTTCTCTCACACACACAAACACACACACATTGCACTTTCAGCTTTTATATAATGTTCACTGTTCCAAGCTCGGTTAAGTAACACTGTGGTCTGTGTCACAATCAGTCAGGGATAAAACCGAGTGAAAAGCTATAACACTACAAACAAATTTATGTATTCCTGAATTGGTCGTTGTATTTTATGAGCCTGAATGGTTAAATTAAAAAAAAGTACAGACCGTGAAATGTCGAGTTAGAGAAAGATGTAGTAAGTATCTCATACACACCAATGGTCACTATACAAAAAAAAAATTATTTCTCTGCTTCTCTGTTCTTAGAATAGAACAGAAAGCACAGATACAAATTTAAATCACTTACAAAAGGAGGTCTAGGGGCAGTTATAAGAGGCAATCTATAAACTTATTTATTTATCTCTTTTGCGGCTAACTCTTGTCACTGGTTAGATAATACACAAATCATCTATATGAATCACTTAAAAGACAAAGTTCTTCTTTGTCAGAAATCCAAGTGCAGCAACTTTTGTCTCACTGTAAACAGACTCTTTCAGCTTTGACTATGACAATGTGCAATCATACAAGAGTACATATTTACAGTATATATACAGTATATAATGCACCCAGCTACTGCAATGAAACATGGTGGTGGTAGCATACCTATAATTCTACCACCTTTTGGAGGCCTATCAGGTAAAGTTTTTGAAAAATCCCCATTAACAGCACAAGTATTACAGTTATTAAGGATGATAAGGTTAACAATGAAAATACTCCAAGGCTAATGTTGGGCTAATATCATGAGGAACTGTAGATCTAGTCTAGTCCTTCTTGTTACTAATTTGCATGCTTCAAATGCCCTTAAATTATACTTCAAAAAGGAAGAGATCTAGTGAGGAAAAACTATTTCAGACGTCTGACCTTGCTGTGGCCTTTACCGTGTTTGGATCAATTCCAAAATTTAATCACTGAATCAGCTGGTTACAATAACAATCGCATATAAATCCTACAAACATTCACCCACTTGTTCTTCAGACTAATGATGGATAAACAAACACTTAGTGATGGAGGCATACAACTAAAATAATGCATATGGCACGTTTCACACCACACTCAGCTACCACAGTGAAGCATGGTGGTGGTAGCAACATGTCGAGTGTTTCCCTTGGCCTTTTGGTTGCTTCTATGATTAATGCACTCCTTACTCCCACTGACTGAAAACCACCTATCGGAGTACAACCATCTAAGTTTCGGAATTTCCACAGGACGGTACAAAAAAAAAAATTTTTTGATGCTGTGTATAAGACATTCAGACAGTCTGGATTCCCATTACTGTTTCCATAATTTTCTATTATCTAATCATGCTACACTCTTAGAAAATGTTCCATCTTAAAGGTCCTTTGCTTTAAGGTTTTTTGAAAAGCCCTATAACACAGGGTTTCCATTTCAGAGAGGGTTCCAAGTACACCATTTTAGGAAGCCAATAACTCTTAACTATCCAAAGAACCCTTCAGCACATTAAACACCAATTTTCCTAATCCTCTTTAGCACTAATGAACTGTTGTTCAGCTCCACATAGAAAACCTCCAGACCATGCACACGTCTGTTAAAAGGAGTGCATGAAAGCAGTTGTTTACAAGGCCACCTCACCCCATGGTTCCCCAGTATTCTCCCTCAGGTCTGTGCTCTCCACTCTCATTCTTTCTGTCTCAGTCCCAGTTAACCTGCTTGGGCTGTTTATGAAGTGTTTAGCTTGTTAGTAACTCTTAGGGAGAGTTACTTGAGTCTCTTGTTAACATATCAACTCTTCAAATCAGTGAAGGCCAGAGGCATTGAGCACCATGATTAAAAAACATACATTCAATGTGGCGCAAGCAGACACGCCTCTCTCTGTGTCTGCCCCGTCTCTGCTCTTCGAGTATTAGTCACCATCCATCCATTCATCTATTCATTCATTCATCCGCAGGGTTCAGGAGGCTGGACAGTGCCGGTGCTCCATTCGCTGTGCTCTGACTGAATTCTTAAGGAATGCTTGGTCTTTACCGACTCAGCCCTTAAATATGTTCCATGATGTCAGTGATGTGCAGAACAAGTTTCTGGACACTCTGATGAATAATGAAACATTCCTAGATGTGTAAATAAGAGCAATGAGAAATCACAGCCTTGCTTGTGGATGTTTATTCACTGCTATTTGTAGTTCTATATAAACGCCATATAAATGGCATGAAACAAAAATATAATGGCTGTTATTCATCAAGGTTGCATAGAAACAAGCCTAGAGACAAGCCTAGATTTGAGCACAGAATGACGTACAAATGAATTAGCGTCTGATTCATGAAACTGACATTCAGCATTACAATGACCCTTCACATGTTCAAACTTTATACTTTTCAGAACTATATATAGCATCCCTGAGCCCAAAAATGCTAATTTGTTTATGTATCTCAATGACAAGTAAAGCTATAGTATATATTATAATACAAATATACTGTATATTGCTTATATATTTTCATTGTTCAATGGTACAGACATTATGTTTTTGGTTTGTCTGTGTGTCTATCCATGCGTCCGTCCATCCAAGTGTTCTTCCGAGCTTCTAGTTAGCACATTATCTCGAGATTCAAGGTTGACTGAAGCATCCCAAGTATACTTTAATATGTGGTCAATCAAGACCAGGTGATTAAACTAACCAGCTCGTCCCAAGGTTCTCCACCTATGTTTCCTATAACCTCACTGGGGTGTTTCACTGTGTGTATCACTCCACTCATCTGTGTTCGCTACGAAAAACAATACACTTCCTATTTTGAAATGGTTATTACAGTGGTGTTCTCATGGTGTGATGTCATTGGTGGTGACATCATCAGCGGAAATGGCAAACTATACTCAATGAGAACTAGGGATCTATTTCCGCTAGCGGAGCGAAAATAAACAGAACATTTGAATATTGTGTCTGAAGTGTCAGTTACTCGATATTAATTTCTTGTTGCTCATGAGATATTGCTTAATTATCAATGTAACCAGTAGATGAACTGATTAGATTTCGGAATTGATCCAAACAGGGTCATGGTCACAGCATTTGTTTTTGTTGTTGTTGTTCATTAACTTCCTTCCTGTTTGTCATACAGAGATGTTCATGTTTAAGAACTCACTTTCTGGCCCTCTATGATTTTTCACCATCGGTAGGAAATTCTTGTTAGTGAATATCTCAGATATTAAGTGGTTAAATGTAGGAATTTTATGGACTTGTTTCCACCAGATGAACTGATTGATCCAAACATAGTCACGATATATTTTAAGGATGTTCGAGACATATAAATTAGCAACAAATAGGACGACA
>CM074964.1:6425255-6467755 GCA_037577455.1 Pangasius macronema | reverse complement strand
TGAAATAACACGGTTCAGAATTGGCAGTATAATTGCACTGTGTTACATAGAGAATAAATCTAATGATGAAATTGGCACTAATGAGACCAATAACCAATGACAGGTATAGATGATAATTAGTGGGGAGTGTTGAGGGCGGAGGTACGGCAGTAGGGATCACTCAGTAGTTGCAGCCATGTCAGAGCCATCAGAAGTAACCACACTAATTAAGAGCAAAACAGTTGAATATTATGGAGTTTAAAAGCTATTGTTGGCAATCGGTGGATATTCTTATCCAGACCTGCCCGTATGCCTGTACAATTCAGAAGAACATTAGCTCAACAAGTTGAACTAGGCATAGTTCTTAGCTTTTTCTCCCCAACCAAAGACCTCAGGAATATCATGTGTCTTCTGTTGAGTTTTAGAAGAAATCTCACTAACATCACACTCTATGCTTAGATTTGCTGATAATTATTCTGTTGCTGATTTAGGACCAGTGCCTCTAACCAGAAGATTGGGAGTTTAAGTTGCAAGACTGTTCGAGGTTGATGAGGTTAAGCCTGCAGCTGGATCTTTAATCTCAGAAGTATCTTATGTCTCCATTTTGTAAAATCCAATTTCTAGTAAGGAATTTTAGGAGAAATATCTCTGACCAAGATGATTTCCTAAATCAAATGAAAGTGAGGATCACCATTTAGTCTCCGTTGAGTTGGCAGAGATGGAGATGGAGATGGACATGGAGGAATATACGGCCATGATCAGAGTTGAGTTACTCAAAAATAGTTAATATGGAAAACGTTCACATCAGTTTTCCGACCTCAGATTTACGCACTGTTCAGAAGTTGGACAAGAGTTATGCCCAAATGGTGGAGTTTACCTAAAACAGAGGCTTGTCTCATGCTTTCTTGCGTGTATGGAGCACTATTAAGTCCAGCGCCACTATTTGACAGTCTGATGAACCCACAATTGAAAATGAAAATTCATTTTTTCGAGCTGTAAACACAGTAAAAAAAAATATGGAATGCCATTCAAGAACAATATTAAATACAGAAAGATGGCAATAATAATGAATTAATAGCATTGTCCATTTAAAGCCCACAAAAAGCTTTTACTTATAGAAGATATTGGAGGATACAGCATCTTTATATACAGCATCACTTCCTTAAAGTGTGCTATACTGTGAAAAGTGCTTGGTCAGCTCAACAGGAACTGTCTTAACGAAAACTTTGGCATCGTTTAATTAATTTGACCGTTCAAAATATCAAATTAAAGCATAAAACAGCCTATAACCTGCACACACATTACGATTCCATAACCTACTTTTAGTATCTCATAAGTGCTATTTTACAAGCTGCCAAATAATGATCCTGTGACATGTTTAATGATGATATTGTGAACGTGATGATTACAACTATCAACTTTAGAAATGACAGAAATGACATCTGACATCACGGAACTGGAATAACGTGACTAAAACGTGTTATCATAGCTCTGCATTCATGAAGCAATACATCCGTGTCTTTGATACTTTGGGTTAGCAGTCAGTGAAGCTAGAGTTTCGGTTGGTGTCAATAGGATGTTTGCTGCTGTATTTCCTCTTCTTCTTTCTTTTTTAAAACCTTTAGAGCATAAAGACAAAAAAGACAGAAAGTCAGAGTGAAAGAAAGCATTAAAGTCAGGGAAAGCACAATGAATTCAGGAGCCTGCTGCAGAAGTGGTGCTTGATGTGTTTTTGTTCAAATCTATCCAAACACTTTAGACACTAAATGCTAAAATGCAATATTTCATACACATCCAGTGCAAATGTATATAATGGACAGCCTTGCGCAGTGTATTCAGCAGTCAGAGAAAGAAGAGGGAAACTGATTTCCCTTTCATTTACCCTATAACTGCTAATATGTTCCTAAATAATAATGAAAGTACATTAAAAAATAAGTTTCGAAATCAAACGATGATTCAGTAATTGACTTCTAAATGTCAAAAGGGACCAAGAGGAATTCTGGCTTTGTTTCAGGTTCTATAAAAGAGGCAGAAATGCTTAAATCGATTTAAAATAGCGCGTGAGTATGCGATTGCAAACAGGTTATGTTTAATGGCACTCAGAAGGAGGGAATTTGCATTTTTAATTATAAATTATAATAGAATTTCATCGCATTTTAACAGCATGCAATTGACTGGATAGTACCGAAAGGTTTTTAGTCAGAGTCCAGCATATTTACTGTTCTCATTCTGATACATTATAGAGCTACATAGTTTAGCTACTTTTAATAATACTAGCTTTAAACATTAAACAATAGATACCTACGTTTACGTTTTTTTTCTGATTTATCTATAGGAACTCTCATTGATCTCAGATCAGCTTACGTCATTCCCTTTAAGAACCGAGCAAAGCACAGTAAAGCACGGTCACATTTACACACTGACATGCAACAAGATTTCACTTACAGATTTTAAATTCATTTTCAGGGATAAGAAGTGACCAGCTTGGCAAAGTGTCCTTCCATAAGCACTATAAAGTATAAAATTCATGGTGTATTGTGCATTTGTAGCATATACTCCTGTACATTTAAGGAGATCTTGCTTTTTATTATAAAGAACCTTATATTCATGATCCACATTCATCCATCCATCATCAGTAAGCATTTTAACTTGGTCAGGGTTGCTGTGAATCCAGAACTTTTCCCAAGAACCGTGGGAACAAGGTGGGGAATACACCCAAGATGGGAGGTGGGAGGTGGGAGAAAACCAGAGAACCCTGAAGAAACCCACATGGGCACGTGGAGAACACGCACAGAAACTCTAAGAAGTGACCAGCTTGGCAAAGTGTCCTTCCATAAGCATTATAAAGTATAACATTCATGGTGTATTGTGCATTTGTGGCATATACTGTACATTTAAGGAGATCTTGCTTTTTATTATAAAGAACCTTATATTCATGATCCACATTCATCCATCCATCATCAGTAAGCATTTTAACTTGGTCAGGGTTGCTGTGAATCCAGAACTTTTCCCAAGAACCGTGGGAACAAGGTGGGGAATACACCCAAGGTGCAGGTGGGAGGTGGGAGAAAACCAGAGAACCCTGAAGAAAGCCACATGGACACGTGGAGAACACGCACAGAAACTCTATACAGACAGTAACCTGATCTCAAGATCAATCTGCAGACCCTGGAGCTGTGGGGCTGCAATGTGTATAATCCATATAATATACAGTATAAACATTCATACAATTAATTTCCCTTTAAACTTTTTTTAAAACATGAAAAAATCTGTTTTTCGACATTTCCTTTACTCTCATCCTACGCCAAGAAATAAACCAGAGCTGTTATATGAACCTGTTAAGCAGGGCACAGTGTAATCAGTGGTGTGTTTGGGTCTAAACAGTAGGGATGTACCTGAACATGGATACATAACTCAGAATGAAGAGATGATGTGTTCTATATGAGTACACATATACAGTAATTAGGAGGCACACTATTCATTTTTTAGAGGTGTGCATGACTGGGATTGTGTATGATGCGACAAAAAGGTCACTAACAGAGGCGTCTAACATGAAGGTGCATCATGCATTTACAGCATTCATTCTTCCATCATTAGTCTCAGTTAGGCTACTTGTGTGTTTATATTTTTGGAAATGGATGGCATTGTGTTACGTCCCGAGTTTGTAGGTAAACGCTGTTGCTATAATCATGGAATGAACGGTATTTCCTGTATTCAATTAAAATAGGACCTTTTTGATTACACGTTTTTCAACAAAAAAGAAAGTTTTCTCAGAGATAGATAGATAGATAGATAGAGAGAGAGAGAGAGAGAGAGAGAGAGAGATAGAGAGATAAAATAATGAATATATATATATATAGATAGATATATAGATAGATAGATAGATAGATAGATAGATAGATAGATAGATAGATAGATAGATATAGAATTTTTAAAAGTTTTTCTCAACTGATAAAATGTAAAATAAAAAAACAAATATATATATATATATTTTTTTTCATTATTTTACATTTTATTAAATAAGTATTTTTCTTTTTTTTTTTTCAATTTGATCCACAATTAAATTTTTTGTTCAATGTTCTCAAGGAAAAATACAAGGCATCTTTGTCTTCTACTCTTCTACTCTGCTTGTACTACATCGTCTGTAAATCTTCCGTAAATCTGTCCTTCTGTCTTCCGTCCAGTTTCTATACAGTCCACTGTATCAGCAAGGATATGAAATAATCTGGTGCTTAAAAGATACAATTAAGGCCTGTAAATTGAACTAGGACAGCTCGATACAAAAACTAGACAAGCTGCATCCATATTTTTCTAATCACAGGCTTCTGAATGACTCTCTTTTCTCCCCTTTCTGCCATTAGACGGAGGCACCCCCACCCACCCCCCGTTTAGGCCAATTAGCGTGTACCAGAGGCTAACACCTTAAGAACTCAAAGGTGGCGAGAAAATCGATGGAAGTTAAAGCTTAAGTTCAGATATAAACAGCTGGATAAGTTGAGATCAATAGAGTTGGATCCTGGAGCAACTGGTCAATATTTCATCACTTTAGATGCAGGGGAAGCCAGATCTCATGAACAGACAGAGCTAGCGGGAGCGGATGGTCCTATGGCACAGCGAGGGGATGTTAATGACCGCTGCACAGCGACCTCAAACCGATAAACTGATAGCGGCCCCGGCGCTGATTCAATAGCAGCAGCCGTAATGAAAAAGTACTACTTTGTCTGTATCGATTTTCCTCCCTGTCCTTTGATTCTTTCCGGGAGCTAATTCACTTGTTGCTGGCTAACACAGACATCACGAGTCAGCCTGGGAAGGCATGGCAATACTTTCTCTCCGCTTCCTGAAGACAAGACATTTATTAATCTTCTCCCATTTATTTCTCGCTGTCCCATTTCTTTTAGGTTTTTTTTTTATTACTGATGAACTGGTTTCACATGTTTACTCTCTCTATCTCTTTTTCCGTCTGCTCCAGACACACACGCGCATACACACACACACACACACACACACACAAACACTGACACCCTGAGACCCAGGTCCAGATGGAAGTATGCTAGCTCAAGACATTTGTGTAAATTATTTACAAGAACACAGTTTCACATACTGTTCCTCAGGCATTTGTCAGATGATTCACCCTGAGCTTCTGCCTGACAGCTATTGTTACACTAGGAGGAATATCACAAGCCCGGCCACTTGCTATAAACAATTAATAGATCCAAAAATAAACACAGGACATGAGGAGGACCTGTTATATCTCTCAGGAAAATGCAACCATTTATTTTTTCCCCTTTACGTCACCTACCTGTAAAAGGCTTCATGTTGCTCTGGTGTCTGCAGAGCAATGCTTATGAGATGCAATAATTAACATCCTTCTGACATTCTGTATGTAACGCATCCTTGGTGCTAGGCCAAAATCGTAGTACAGTGTGTCAACAGTCCAAATACAAGTACAGTGTGTTGAGGGAGTTTGAAAAAAAAAACACACTGTACTCTGAAAGCTGGCCATTGAAGTGAATCTAAAGCTTTGAATGCTGTGCTCTGGATAAATCAGGAAGCCAATTACTTTCCCAGCAGCTCATTGTGTAGCAATAGAATGATGGAATGGTGGAAGAGAGGACAAGAACAGCTTGTCCTTATTCTTCATACCAGCTTACCAACAGGTGACAAGTGACATAAAGACAGGTTTCAGCAATTCTGATGTCAAGTTGATATGCCACCTACGTTCACCCTTCCGACCTTTCCAACTATTCATAAAATGTACAGTATATACATAAACTCTTATAAGCAGTAATAAGAAACATGCTTTGCCTAAGGGCCGGAGAACTCTGTTGGTAATGTGAAATGAGTGTCACTGTTAAAACTTTCCCGAAACCTTACAGTAACAGTATTAAGCAGGATTTCATGCTGATTTTTCCACCAAGTGCTGAGTTCAGGAGACACTGCAGAGCATCTTAACGACACTTGGCACGCTACTTCACATTCTCACCATTATGTGACTCCAGAAGTACACTGAGCTGCAAAGTCAGTTGTCATGACAGTCTATTTTAAGTTATCCCAGAAAGCACAGGCATTTTTTTTTAATCTCACTTTTTAAATCCACACCAGGATGAGTGTGTGATTGTGTTTTTGAATGGTGCCCTGTGATGTACTGGCATCCTAAGCAGGGTGTATTCCTGCCACGTACCCGGTGTTCCGAGCATAGACTCCGGATCCACCCAGACCTTGACGCTGAAGATAATTAAATGAAAGAAATAAATCCACACCAGCTTTTTAAACACTTTTAAAAATGTAGCTGCAACTGTTTACATCGCCTACATTGTGTCTTCACTGGGAGCCTGTAAAAAAAGAAAGTAAAACAAAGAACACAGAGTAAAACATTATAATGACAGCCATAGACACTATTGAATCTCAATTTCGATTCAGATATGCTACACTAACATCATTGCGATTTTCCATTAATAAATGCATGGTGCTATAATGATGAATAATATGATTGTCACCATTTGTGACACAAACAGCCAGGTTCCCAAGAAAGGAAGCAGCAGTAATTTATAATCATTCAAAAGTTTTGCCATAGAGGAGACGTTTTATTACAGACGCCACTCTGACAAACCTGTCTGGTGGTGCAGCCACTAATAATAGCTCCAGCATCCCCAGCTCAATCAAGATTTACTGTCCATGTGGAGTTTTTCACTGTTCTTCCTGTATCTACGTGGGTTTCCTGACTGTTCTCTGGTTTCCTCCCACCTCCTAAAATGAATTGGGAAGTGGGAAATCACCCTTAGGTGTGAAAGAGTGTGGAAATGTTCATTGGGTCCCATGGAGTTTCACATGTTCTTCCTGTATCTACGTGGGTTTCCTGACTGTTCTCCGGTTTCCTCCCACCTCCTAAGATGAATTGGGAAGTGGGAAATCAGCCCAATCAATCTAGGTGTGAAAGAGTGTGGAAATGTTTATTGGGTTCCATCCAGGGTGTGTTCCCGGGATAGGCTCCGGATGCACCACAAGCCTAAGCAGGATAATGACAATGTTACTGAAGATGAATGAATGATTCATTATTATTAGTTCCACACAGGTTGATCTAAGAGTGTATGCTACTGGTGTATTTCCATACTGAAGGCTTATTTTCTAGACAAAATTGTGTAAAGATCGTAAGGAATACTGTGTCTTCAAGACTCAAGACTCCCCATCCTCACCTACTGCAGGCTCCAGACCCAGGTCAGACAGCTTCGGTGCCAGGAGTGTCATTTTTACAGTTGGGTAAAATTAAGCATTAAAAAAGAGGAAAGATGGAAAAGGAAAATCTAGCATTAAAAGTGGTGGGTGGGTGGTTTGGAGTTGGCTAAGGAGTGGAAAAGTGTAAGGTTACAAGATGGAGGCAGGCGTGCTCAGTAGATTGGCCACACACATATACAGTACATACACACAGGAAAAATGAGCTTTTCTTGTGGGATGGGTGTAGAGGTAACGGGGCATCCCAGTGGTCGACCACACACACACACACACACACACACACATGTACTCTACAAATGGGTGTACAGTAGCCACCGTGCTTGGTGGTCAGAGTGGAGAGGATGCGAAGAAAACCCAAACAGAGATGGACACCATATGCCCACTGTTTTCTGGCCAGGAGGAAATGGGGAAATGGAAAATGCTTGGTCTGTTTTACTGAGGTTTCCTTTGTGTCTCTGTACTTAGGACCTGGTTAGAAGCTTATGAGCTTCAGAGTGCCTTTTGAAATCAAACACTATAATAACAATAGGAAAACATTTTGCTTGAATATTACTCGTTCGTTAATTTTCAAGTAAAACTGGAGGAATATAATTGATTGAACTCTTGTTAAAGTGACTTGTTAAAGTGTCTCTTAAAGAGGTTATCAGAGTAACATTTACCATCCATCAGACCTAAATTGCCCTTTAAACACTATACCCCCATCACTGGATCCTTTTTTTTCTTTTTTTTGCCCTTAAGGCAACACGGCATACAGAGATGTAAGAACACATGGACCTGACTTCTGTCCTCTCCACTCTGCACAAGCCATCCCTCTGTCACGCAGACAACCCCCACTCGACAGTGCCAGGGAACAATTAATATGCACTCATACATTTTTAACGCTAAACTCAATTAGAGTGGGAATGGTAAAATACGGCCATGGCAGAGGCGTCTGTTTCAGTGCCAGGGGTGACATTTTCACTAATGAAGTTGGGCTGAGACTCGAGGTGCATCAATCACCAGCACAACCGTAAAAACACGTACAACAAAGGGGCTATAAAGAAGAGGGACATGCACTGAAGATGGTCAAATACGCTCATGTCTTATACCGTCCACTATGTGATAGTACAGACCACCTTGGCTTGGGACTTGGGAGATGTTTTTCCAAGTATTCATTTTCAGCTAGACCATTGGGTGGTCAGTTATAATAATCAAGCTTCAGGATAAGTGCCTTAACGCATTGGAAATAATTGCTTATCAATTTTTGCCTTTCCCCAACTACCCCAGATTAGCATAGCTTCAAAGCTCTGGACAAGGATGACCTTCTCTCCAGCAAATCCTCTACACAGAAGACGTAGCTCCTGCTGTTTGTCTAATTGTTTCTAGCTCTGCATTACATTTGTCGATATGAAAGCTAGTTCCATTTAGAGAATTCTTGGGCGATAGAGCTTGTAATTTGCTGGCACAGTTAAAATCTGACACCTCTCTTTGGATATTACCAGACACATGCATAAGCCTAATTAAATGATCACGTGGGTTCAGCAGGGAGCATTTGTTTTCACCGTCCTAAGATGGGGGTGGACGGAAGTGTTGGACTGGAGATGACGGGGCTCTGGGCAAATGTGTGAAGGGGGTGGTGAAGTCGTTAATTACCACATAAGAAGCATTAATGACTTGCTTCACCTCCATCTTTTTGAGAAAAGGTCACACAAACAGTATTTGCCATTAATCTTTTCTGAATGTGGACACACAGAGACCATTGTAGCATGTCAAAAAATATCGAACAGCCACCGCAAAGGTGTTCAAAAATCAAAACATTTACTTTAAAATTGGTTAGTATGTGCTCACTCAGATGACAGTGATTGCAAAATCAGTCATTAGAGTTTTTTAGAATAATAAACTAAACTGTATCTAACTGTATTTCATCAACTGCACACCTCCTGGTATGAAAAGCCGTGAGAGAAGACTTCCAAAACCCCAGAAACGTGACAGTACAACTTTTGACAGATAAACTGACGCAAAATTTGATATTGAAGTTAGATTTTTGTATAGTATTGAAATCTTGTAAATTACTTTTCAGTCATGGTCAAATATTCAACAGTCTAAGGGACAAACCTTGTTAACATTGAGAATTCTTCACCCAGACGTTCCAATATGGTAAGTATGAATACAAGGTATTCATCAGTTCTAAGGACGGCTTCAGTATGCTGACTAGAATGATGATAATCCAAAAATAATAATAATAATGATAAAAAAACAAGGAAAGCATCTAATATAAGCAAATATAAGCATCTAATATATTCTGGTTTGAGCCATTGTTCTTGCACAGACACTGTTAAAGCTTGAAAGTGTGGATTTTATGGCACTTATCTCCCACAACCCCTTGCTGCAGAGCTAAAAAGTTCAGATGGTCGAGTCAGACCTGATCCAGTTTCTCCTACCTGGGCAAAGTCTAACCAAAAGTCCAAAAGGTGGTGTAGACACCACCTTTGGCTCTGTGTGTTTAAACCCTTGCCTAAGCTTCATGCTTTCTGCCCCTGTACTTGAAGTTAATAATAGGATGTGCTGGATCAAGTGCAATTTTATAAGCTGCTGAATAATGATGGTGCACGCCATATTGTAAAGTTAAAGCAAATTTGCAGTGATTAATGTGATTAATTCCAGCTAGGACTATTCATGCAGATATATATTGGAAATATAGCCTATTTCCATCTACTCGTTCATTACACTGGATATATACTCTCACCAGCCGCTAGGAGCACCTACCCATTTGTGTAATTATTCAACCAGCCAATCAGGTCACAGCAGCTCAGTGCATAAAATCATGCATATGTGGTTCAAGAACATTCATTAATGTCGAGAACGTTAATGTTCACATCAGACATTAGAATAAGCAAAATCTCACATGATCTCAGTGACTTTGACTGTGGAATGGTTGCCTAGACTTTACACAGAATGGTGCAAAAAAAAAAAGCAGTGAGCAGTAGTTCTGAGGGCGGAAACACCTTGCTGAAGAGGGAGGTCAGTGGAGAATGGCCAGGCCTGTTTGAGCTGACAGGAAGTCTATGGTAACTCAAATAATATATTTTTCAAATTTTTACCTGTTTTGGTGAGCCTGTTCTCATTGTAGCCTCAGATTGCAGTTCTTGGCTCCCAGGAGTGGAACACCATGTGCTCTTCTGCTATTGTAGGCCATCTGCTTTAAGATTTGACATGTTGTGCATTCTGAGATGCTTTTCTGAGCGCCATGGTTGTAACGAGTGGTTATTTGAGCGAGTTACTGTACCTTTCCTGTTAGTATGACCAGTATGACCTTCTGACCTGCCTCTAGTGTCTGACACTACTACTTAAGGAAAAAACATAAACCTCAGTGGGGTGAACGAATAGCAGATAACTTTAATAATGTGAATGGCCCACCCAGAAACATAGCTTAAGCACCTGTATAAGCCTGAACCCAGCTAAGTTTTCAGATATGGAGAGTGGAAGTTTAAAAGATGCTGACGAACGCTATGAATTTAAGTCACATGATTCTGAACACAGCCTATAATAAATAAACAACCATATTTAACCTGTTGTATATGGCTTTGAAGTATGGCTTTGGCTATTAGTGCAATGGCAATGCTATGGGTGTAATTCCTCGTTAAAACTCTTTATGTGTGTGTGTGTGTGTGTGTGTGTGTGTGTGTTCAAGCATCTATGTCACGATTTCATGATAAGACAACAAATATATATATATATATATATATATATATATATATATATGTATATACTGTATATATATATATGTGGGTGGGTTGGTGGGTATGTTTATTTATTTGATTTTTAGTTAATACTTTTACCAGCATCGAGACTAAATCTGTTTTTCACTATTTGTTGTATTTGCCGCACTCACCACTCGGGTAAACATGGTTTTAAAAATGGCACAAAAGAGTTGCTTTCATGGGAAAGGAGGAAGGGAATTTTGTTTGTTTTTATCTTTCCCTGAGCAAACAACTAAAATACATGCCTCCTTCTCTCTTCTTTGCCACTATTAGCTCAAAGATAATCATGCAAAATTTTAAAACTTTTTAAAACCCCTTTTTTTTATTTTAAAAAACCCTGCATGTAGACCTGTTTGTCATTTTGCTGCTTATCTGCGGACTTCAGCATAGCAAAATGTTGCTTCATCCAGTTCAGGATCATGTGGATGAATACACAGTGAATTCTCCTTAAATGGTATGCAACCAGTTTAATCAGTAGACGTGCCTTTCTTTCTTTTTTTTTTTTTTTTTTTTTTTGAAGTTCTGTCCTGATTTTGACAGCGTTAACCTAATGGAACTGCTGTAATTCAATTTAATTCACACCCTGTGACTCCCCTGAGGAGAAAATGATTTCAAGGGATTATGTTGGTTAATGCTGATGGTCAAGTAGATGGTTTCTACTTGAAATATGTTGTAAAAGAGAAAACATTTTATAGAGAAAACTTTCTGTGATGAGTATGACTTTTTTCAAACAGATACACACACTTGTGATAAGAATTAAAGTATCTGTAGCATTTATAACTTTATTGTGCTTGGGGTATTCCATGGCAGATGTGATGGTAGATGTGACCTTAAGGTGGCAGTTTTGTTCATACCTGAGATATGGAAACATGGACAAAGAAAAAAATGTTGACATAAAAAGTCGCATCGATTTTTGTATGCTGTGCAAGTTTATAATGATCAGGTGTGTCATTTCTGTTTTTTTGTGTGTGTGTGTGTGTGTGTGTGTGTGTGTGTGTGTGTGTGTGTGTGTGTGTATTTCCTTCTTTGTGTGTGTCAGCCTTACAGGTGGCTGTTGAACTTGCTGAGCAGATTAGCGCCTTTCCTCAGCTCTGTCTCCGTGCTGACCGAAACTCGGCCTATCATGCAACTTTTGACTCCACCTCGTTCACCCAGGCCATGCAGTATGAGACCGACTATGGCCTGCCAGTAATCACAGCTGAAGCTGTCCCCGGGGCAACAAGATTCAGCTCTGGCACTGGAAGAGGTGGAAAGTTCTCTTGAAAGACGTGATAAATGTGTTTTTTGCCATCCAATAACAATGTACTTGTAATTACTCATCTTTGTAGTATTTTACTTGTGCGAAAAGATTTCAGTGTGATTTTGAGAAAGGTTCCAGTTGAACTGCACAGAGTTTTGGTAGTGATTATATTCCTTTGAACAGCCAACATTTATGGTCACTATAATGCTAAAAGAAAAACCTATTTGTTGCAAAAATTCTTAACAAACTAGAAAGTGCAGTTTGAATGGGTAGTCCAGGATCATGTATTTTGGTGGACAGTCCTTTTTATCATTATGGTTGCCATTTCAATATATATCTGTGTCATACAGTACATTGCTGCAGTTTTCCTTGAGTCAAACTGTTGGAAGGCTATAAGTGCTTGAAAAGCTCATTTGCTTTAAATGGTCTGTAGAGTCCTGTATAGTCATAAAGAGTTACTGATTTGCTTTGATTAACTGTTCTCTATATTTACAATACAGCTGCACTGATTCAAAACAATACATGCATTTCCACACACATTTTATTTTCCTTTGTCCCCCTCTCCAGAATGGTTTAATAAGTATGTAAATATGCTATAGCCTTCTAGATCCCAATCTAACTGAACACCTATGGAAGAAATTGGACTGGCATGTTAAGCAGAGCTCTCTACTGCCATTTTTAAAAACACTGAGGGAATATCCTCTGAATTATGTTTTACCCCTCCATTACACTTACAGACACTTAAATAATCCATGCCAAAGCATGCTGTAGCTGTTCTAGTGTTTCATGGTAGTCCAGCATTTGTCTGTGTATATTCCAAAGTTTCAAGAGTGTAGATATTATACTATATATGACAATGCATGAATAACAAATGTAGAATGTACACTCACTGGCCACTTTATTAGGAACACCTGTAGATCTGCCCAGTCATGTAGCAGCGGCACAATGCATAAAATCACGCAGATACAGGTTAAGAGCTTCAGTTAATATTCATAGAATGGGGAAAAATGTTCTCATTGACTATGACCGTGGCATGGTGGTTGGTGCCAGACCAGCTGGTTTAAGTATTTCAGATACTTCTGATTTCCTGTGATTTTTACACACAACACAGTGAAACATGATACTAAGCAACAATACCTCCTAAAAAAAACTGGTAGTAACTTAAGTAGCCTAATCTGTTACTGTGCGAGCAAGTTATTCAGTTTGTCATTATATTTTCAAATCGCTACATTAAATTATACCTCACACTAGATGGCGGTCAAACTCAATACTAATTCATTAGTGTGTTAGAGATGTTTCTCTCCGACTCTGAGGCACATTCCTAACCCCGGTCCCGGACTTCCCCCGTCCTTCATATTTTAGTGTTTACCTGCTCCCAACACAAACATTTCAACTAATCAGCTAATGAACAGCCCTCCCTCAGAGGGTGTGTGGGTGTGTTGGTGTGTTAGAGCGTGAAAACTCTAAAATGTGCAGGGCAGATGGTACTCCAGGACCAGATTTAGGAGCCTGTGCTGTGAGGAAACCTGCCTCAATTTTACACTGAAAGAATGGTTATAAGTTGTGAACTGTTGTATTAAAGCAACAGTACACGAGTGTGTTATCGTGAATAACATCACCGCTTTTATTTGTTTGTAGATTTTGTTATTTTATGTTATACTATAGCGTTGTTGAATTCTTAAATCTGATTGAATAGAAAGTTTAGATTTTTTTAAATAACAGCGGTAATTACAATAGTGCCGGCTCTAATTAAAATTACAGTTTTATATTAATGATTTATCTAATGCATTATCGTTTTATTAGTAACGGCTCCTACACAGGGATTTATGGAGGACGCTCCACATTTAATCTAAGGCTAATACTAAACGTATTAAATAAACTGACATGCTTTTAGAATATCGTTGACATAGAAAAGTTTTCTGTTAAGAGACTTTTTTTATTTTTAACATAGCGCTTTGTAACGGTCATGGAAAAGTCTAAAGGACAGAGGACTTGTCTTTTATTTCTCATGTAACGTATACACAATGTGTTCAGGAACATGAATTCCGCATGAATTTAAGTCTCTGCCTCTGTCGTGCTAGAGGTAGTGCTTTGGCCAGAAAATATTCAATGTAGGGGCGCATAAAGCACCAAACAAAAGAGGTAATAAAATCTGTATCGTTATATACCACTAACTTTTTTTTCTTAATCCCAAACTAAAAATAGCCCTCGATCAGTTGTGATAGGCAGTCTATAATTTGGGGTCCGATAGCTCCACCTCTCCACCTCTAATCCTGGGCGGGTACAGCAGTTATTTTGCGTTGTTCTACTGTACGCACTTCACCGTGGACCGACAGTGCTACCGAATTTTCTCCAAAGCTTGTAATTGAACTGCAATGGAAATTAAAGTCTATTTCTGTCATGTTATTTCGGAATACTATCTACTGAACTTTCTTTTGTTGTTTTCCGGTTTGCATTTTTGTCAGAATTAATGTCTGCGTGCCAAGCTGGAAACACGTCACCCTCAGGTGTCTCATATTCTCGAAAAGTCACCCTTATTATTATTATTTTTTGTTCGAAGCCAGCCATCGCGCTTTGGATTTAATGGATTTAATTTTGAAAAACAAATTCTTCGATTCGTTTTCTCCTGCAGAATGGTATCTCCGGTGGCGTGAAGGTTGGTCAAATTTATCATAAAGAACCGCGATCAGTTCGTCTCTCACTTGGATAAACTTTTCTTATATTCAGAAGTTTGGAAAGTCCGCACTTGCTCACTTATCACGACATACTGGGTCTAAAATGAAAAGCCACTGGTTTGTGTTTGCGATGTTTTGGTGGAGTTCGTATTGTATGTTCCTTATTTCAGGTAGCAGTTATTCGTTTAACAGCACCAGCGAACTTCATTCGAAATCCATACATCGGCGTTTACGGACTCAAGAAAAGAGAGAGATGCAGAAAGAAATCCTGTCCATCCTGGGACTGTCGCATAGACCCAGACCGCATCTATGGAATGGCAAATACAACTCGGCACCCCTTTTCATGCTGGACCTGTACAATGCAATAAACGTCGAGGAGAAAACCAAAGTAGACAGGATTTTGGACCCTTATAAGACCGTGTTCACCTCGCAAGAACCCCATTTAGCCACAATTCAAGACAACGCATACTTAAATGAAGCTGACATGGTGATGAGCTTTGTGAATTTAGGTAAGCGCAAGTCTCTTTTTTTTCTGCGATGTTTCGAAATGTTTATTGTTCGTGTATAGTCGATGGTTATGACGGGGCAGTCGGATCCACGAGCATTCTCAGATGCGACTGCTAAGCTTTTGCTGTTAGCGTCGTAACTGCAAACATTTATATGTGATTGATCTATACAGTAAGACTTCGTGACTTTGCACGTATTCTGCTGCTATACTACTGTAGTCATACTGCCACCTGTTAGTAAAGTATCTAAACAAGAGGTAACGCATCATTTATGCTAAAATTTAACAAGAAAACATATTGAAGCCCCATAGTCTTGTTACTGTTATGCTATACATATTCTATTTATACAGCCAAGCAAGATTACGGTCTGTTTTATTAAATGGGCTGGTACATGCTGCTGTTGGAACAACGTAAGCAAGGATGGTTGTCGGCAGGTTAGATATATAAGTTAGCCAAACTCTATGACAAACCTTTTCAACAAAGTGGCATACAGCCCCCTCCAGTTTTTGCTTACACTGGAGACATTTGGGTTTGAGTAAAAAATATGACTATGAGACGATAGAATCAATTTAATTTCTTGATGTTTACATTTGAATGTGATAAACAACTTAGAACATAGCACCTTTGGCGGCAAACCAACTTATTTTAGGTAAGTAGAAATATTGGAGCAGATTAAAGTAAATAACACTCCCTTGCTTGCAATAAATGTATTCTTATTTTGTGACACTTTTTCAGGCTTGTACCACAACTTCTTTCAGTTTTTGTTTGTTTTGGGACACCCCTCCAAATAATTGAATTCAGGTGTTTCAATCACTTCCATGGCCACAGGTGTATAAAATCAAGCATCTAGGCAGGCAGACTGCTTCTACAAACATCTGTGACAGAATGGTGAAAGAATGGTACCGTGATGGGTTGCCACCTGTGCAATTAGTCCATTTGTGAAATTTCCTCACTTCTAAATATTCCATGGTCAACTTGTTAGTGGTATTATAACAAAGTGGAAGCAATTGGGAACAACAACAACTCAGGCCACGTAAAATCACAGACCAGGGTCAGCGCTTGCTGAGGCACACAGTGCGCAGACGTCGCCAACTTTATGCAGAGTCAATAGCTACAAACCTCCAAACTTTGTATGGCCTTCAGAACAGTACATAGAGAGCTTCATGGAATGAGTTCCGAGCAGCTGCATCCAAGCCTTACATCACCAAGTGTAAAGCACACCACCACTGGATTCTAGAGCAGTGGAGACTTGTTCTCTGGAGTGAAGAATTCTGTCTGGCAATCCGATGGACGAGTCCGGATTTGGCGGTTGCCAGGAGAACGGTACTTGCCTGACTGCATTGTGCCAAGTGTAAAGTTTGGTGGAGGGTTGATTATGGTGTGGGGTTGCTTTTCAGGGGATGGGCTTGGTCCCTTAGTTCTAGTGAAAGGAACTCTTAATGTTTCAACATACCAAGACATTTTGGACAATTTCATGCTCCCAACTTTGTGGGAACACTTTGGGGATGGCCCCTTCCTCTTCCAACACAACTGTGCACCAGTGCACAAAGCAAGGTCCTGACCTCAACCCGATAGAACATCTTTGGGATGAATTAGAGCGGAGACTGCGAGCCAGGCCTTCTCGTCCAACTTCAGTGCCTGACCAAATGCGCTTCTAGAAGAATGGTCAAAAATTGCAATAAACACACTCCTAAACCTTGTGGAAAGCCTTCCCAGAAGAGTTGAAGCTGCTATATCTGCAAAAGGAGGGCCAACTCCATATTAAACCCTATGGATTAAGAATGGGATGTCATTGTGGGATGTCATCGCCACTGGCTTGCTCGTTAGGGATAAATTCACAGTGATAAATTCAAATGTTTACAATATATTTTTTGTGAATCCATTATTTTTGTAAAGCTGCTTTGTGACGATGTCCATTGTTTAAAGCACTATACAAATAACATTTAAATGAATTGAATTAAAGTTCATGTGCATGTAAAGGCAGACAAAACTTTTGGCAATATGGTGTGTGTGTATGTAAAATATAAATTCAGGATATAAATTTAAAATTTATGAATTTATCTTTAATAAGCAAGGCAGAGGCAAGGGAAAAAAATCCCCAAGATGATCTGATGAAGGAACCTTGCAGCCCTAAAGCTATCAAAGCAATTGTAGTCCTAACCCATCGCAGCAAAACTGTTCCAATCAGTTGAACAGTTCCAAAACCATCTTCATGGTTTCTAAGTGGTACCATCCACAGTAATCTCATGTCACTTTAGGCTGTCCATGTGGGGGCATCCTCAGCAGCAGCAAGTGGTTTCCAAATGATGAGAAATCCAACCAGCAGTAGGCATCATGATGGACCAGGCAGGTCACTGGCATCTCAGGAGTAGCATGTGTAGCTTGACAGAGAGGGAAGGAGGGAGGGAGGGAGGAAGGAAGGAGGGATAAAGAGATTGTTATCATTCCTAACTGTCATGTAATGGTTAAAGAATATGTACAGGGTGCAAGCAGGGATTCCCGGCAAGACTAGCTATGACGGCATAAATAAATGGTAGAGCCAGAAGGTAACACAGACATGATGGCATCCTGGGACATAAAGCAGCCAGCCACTCCACTGTCAACAAACTTGAGTGAACGTGTGAGAGTGGGGGACGACAGCATCCAAACATCCTCATGCCCATCCTCATGCAACATGCCCATGAACCCTCCAGATCTGCTCCATTACCTAAGAAAAAAAATATTCACAAAAGGCTTGTCTAAACAAATGTTTTCAGGTTAGACTTAAACACTGAGACTGAGTATGAGAAAGCTCTGCCCCCTGCTGTAGCCTTCACTATTTGAGGTACCAACATGTAGCCTGCACCTTTTGATCAAAGTTGGCATGGTGGAACATAAAAGACCTAAAGTTTGCTCAGGTACTGTGGTGCAAGACCATTCAGTGCTTTGTAGGTCAATAGTAGTATTTTATAATCAATGTGAAATTTGATTGGGAGCCAATGCTGGGTGGATAAGATAGGGGTGATGTGGTCATATCTTGTGGTTCTAGTAAGAACACTTGCTGCTGTATTCTGGACTAACTGGAGCTTGTGTATGCACATACTGGAACATCCAGACAGTAAGGCATTACAACAATCTAGAGGTAACAAAAGCATGAAGTAGTTTTTCTGCATCATGTCAAGACATTACATTTCTTATCTTAGCAATATTTCTGAGATGAAAGAAGGCTAACCTAGTAAATATTATCTACATGAGATTCAAATGAAAGACTGGAATTAGTAATCACACCAAGGTCTTTTACTTCTTCACATGATGAAACAGAATGGCCATCCAGAGATACTATGAAACCAGAAAGCTTACTTCTAGCTGCATGTAGTCCTAGTACAAGTACGTCTGTCTTGTCGAAATTAAGTAGAAGGAAGTTAAAAGTATCCAGTGTTTAATGTCCTTTACACATTCCTCAACTTTATTAAGCTGGTGTCTCTCATCTGGTTTTGCTGAAACATGCAGATATGTATCATTAGCATAACAGTGGAAGTTAATACCATGTTTATGAATAATTTTACCCGGAGGTAGCATATATAGAGAATAAAGCAGTGTGCCTAAACCAGAACCTTTACCTTAGTATGCATAGAGAAGTCACCATTCACATCTACAAACTGATAATGATTAGTCAAATAAGACCTGAGCCAGGAGGGGGCCATTCCCTTAAAGCCAACAACATTTTCTAGTCGATCAAGGAGAATAGTATGATAGGATCAAGGAGGATAGATTAGGAAACTGACAGTACAGAGCCCACTCTTTTGAACAATATCAGTCAAGACAGAATTCACCATGCCACAGTGCATGGATTTTATTGAGAATTTTAAAGGGTGATTTGGGCAGAAAGCTAGCCCATGTCTGAACACTGTGGTGAGTGTTCTAGGTAGCATGATGGATCACGATCAGGTTGGCATCCTGGGCTAGATGCCTTCCATTGATGCCCATGTCGAATCACTGATAATCTCATCAAGATGAAATACCATCTTCAGATGTATGCTGCTCAAGTGCTGAATGCAGATGCACTATTGTATTCAAGGGAAACCTTGTTGCATCACGTGTTGCAAGCACTGGCAATATGGCACCTGCCTTACTGTTGCATTTTGAGCAATCACTCCATTCAACAGAAGTAGGCCTGGCGCCACCATTGCCTTGCCAAGCAAAGATTTAGATGAAAACTGAATTTTCTTGTCTCTACCATTGCTAAATCATTGTAGTAACCTAGCCTACATTGTAAAGGCTATGAGACCTATAGTGTTGTAGTCCTGTGAAAATAAGTTGGAAATTAGTTAGTTAGAGGTATATTGTTTCAGACTTACTTGAGTTTAAATTTAGCCTGTAATCACTGGTTTGAAATGGAGGAGCTTGACAGGTAATGTAGCCAGAGCTTTCAGAGTATCGACAAGTTAATTATGTTTATGATGCCGATAGTCATTGACTATGCTTTCCAGTGCTCACAAGAGTACTACCGACCTTGTGGTTTCAAGGATCACTGTTTGGTAGCGCTCACAGCTGCAGGTGCTCTGCAATAAGAAAATTAAGATCAATAAGAAAAAAGATCACAAAACCTTCCATATAATGGAAGTGGCAGTAACATTCCATTTCATTCCAGTTCATTGTCCTTTCTTTTTAAGATTTTAGTACATAAAATTGTCCATACTGCTAAATGGCTTTCAATGGCTGTACAGTGTGTGCATCTTTACCATGAGGTGTCATCTAGTGTGAGAACTTTTGTGTTGCGATTTTCACCATTTGGTTGAGAGAGAGAGTTGTGCAGTGTAAACAGTAGTCAGATGACCAGATTAATCTAGTCATATAGTCAAGGCCACATTAAGATCCCAGAGGGCTGAGGAGAAGAACAGGAGTGAAGGATCTGGGTGATGGAGAATAGTGTTCTAGGCTTGTGAAGTGAATGTGGCAGCCATTGAGCTGAAACCTTTTATAATTTGCTGGTAGAAGTTGGTGAACCTTTGAAGTCCCTTCAGGGTGCGTCAACCTTTGATCTGTCCATCTTCACTCTATTCTTGTTAATAATGTAGCCAGGGAACTTAACTGAGGGACAATGAAATTCACACTTTTCCAACTTTACAAAGAGCTGATTCGCCATAAATTTCTTGAGCATGTGACAAATCTGACTGATGTGTTCTCTTAGGACCTTGTTTATGAATGCTTGGAAGACCAAAGGAGTTTTTATGAGCCCAAATGGCATGATCAAATATTTGTAGTGTCTGGTGGTTCTGATAAAGGTGGTCTTCCATTCATCACCTTCTCTAATATGCACCACATTGTAAGCACTTCAGGTTTGGTAAATATTGCTGCTCCTCCTACCTGTTCAAAGGCTGCTGGGACAAGAGGAAGAGGGTACCTTTTCAGCCCTCAGTAATAGAAGCAGGGTCGAAGGCTGCCATCTTTTTTTCCCACAAAGTGGTAATCTTTCAGGCAGGAATGATGGTGGTCCTCTTGAAGCATGCTAGAATGGCTGACAAACGTCAGGACAAATTGACTCTTCTAACTGGGTGGTGCATGCTCTGAAGACATGATCATGGATTCCATCAGGTCCTGGTGCCTTGTGTGGATTTACTGTCTTGAAATATTTGGCCACGTTAGGTACAGACAGGATTAGTGTGCAGATGTTCTGGTCCACAGGAAGTCTTACAGTTGTGCAGATATTATTCACCTCAAAGTGAGCATAGTATGTGTTGAACTCATCTGCTAGTGAGGTGGACATGCTTATGTCACTTTTTTTCCTTCTTTGTAGTCTGTTATTGAGCTCAGGCCGCTCCACATACATGTGAAGTTTGATAGTTGGATTCAACCTTATCCCTGTAATCATTTTTTTAGCTATTCTGATGGCTTTCTGGAGGTCATATCTGGCCTTGTTATAGACCACCAGGTACCTGGAGTTGTAAGCAGCACTCTCTGCTTTCAGCTTGGCACAGACTCTACATCATCTGTGCACTTACTGATGTATGCTGTAATGAATGATCTATGATGTATGAATCTGTTTAATCATTAATTTCCACATTTTCTGCATTCTGGAGCATCTGCCAATCTGTAAATTCAAAACAATCCTGGAGTGTGCCTTGTTCTATTGATAAAATTTACGGGAAACTGGTTTATCCTGTTTAAGTCTTTGTTTAAAAATGGAAATGTGATCGGGCTTATCAAATGCTGGGTGAGGGAGGGCTTTGTAACTGTCCTTCAGAATAACAATGCAGAATTGTCCTGCAGAATAACAATGGTCAAGAGTCTGATCACCACACGTGTGGAAATTAATGTGCTGGTGGTATTTGGGTAAAACCTTCCTCATATTTAACCCTTTTGAAGTCCCCAACAATTATAAAGCCTCTTGATGTGAATTTTCAAGTCCAATAATGATTTCATATGTTAGCCAAAGCACATGATTTGTCCACCTGAGGTGGAATGTAAGCAGCTCTAAGGATGCCTGGACTGAATTCCTGAGATAGATAAAAAGGTCAGATTGTGACTGTAATTAGCTCCAGATTTGGATTGCAGTGTCTGGCTGGAATTGTAACAGCTGAAGCCCAGCAACTCTAGGAAACATGCACCTCCATGTCTGTGTTTGCTGGAGTTCACCGTTCTATCCTGACGAACAGACTCTCTGGGTGGCTGACATGCACAGAAAATCCAGATACATTATTCAGTTACAGAATTAAAAATTCCTGTCACCCAGTCATATACACTTTATTCATATCTGAAATTGAACAGACAATGGCAAAATAGTAGACCCGTAAAATCTTCTTCCTAAAAGTCTAATCGAGACTAACTTTAGACACAGTCAGCTTTAAGCCGGCAGTAGAAAGCTTTCTTACCCTAAAGACATGGAGAAAATGAACTGCTGGCAACAGTCATGTTCAAAATTTTATTTTATTTTATTTTTTTTTAATGCTGTAAGTATATGTACTGGAAGGTAACTTTGGGTGCTTCTATAAATGCATTTGAGCATAGCCTAGTTAAAACAAAGATAAATAAAATGTTAGTAGCTGTGTTCTAAAGTAATATTTTTTGGTAGCGGAAATCTTTCTTCTCGGCTGTTTGTTGCATTCATAGGCCTTCTGTCTATTTTTTTTATGTTTATTTAAACATAATTATTTGTTAAACAGCCTATCTGTATGCAAAAAAATAATTAAACATTAATTAATTTTACTTGGTGTCATTTTTGTATAGCCCAAAATGTTAGTACTTTTTTCACAGCAGTGGCATTTAAATACACCTATTTGTCCAGTAAACTGAATCACTCCTGGACACTGTGACATCACCAAAAATTCCTAGAGGAAACTCTTGTTTGTGTGTGTGTGTGTGTGTGTGTGTGTGTGTGTGTGTGTGTGTGTGTGTGTGTGTGTTTTTTAAGATCCAATTCTTTAAGGATTCCTTTTCCACTGAACTCTGATGAAGAGAATGGTCTAGAGGACTGTGTAATCAGTGAGTGCAACAGTAAAACTTGGGGGAAAAAAAGAGTTTGGCTGATGTATCTCTGGAATGTGAACCACCAATATTTTGACTTCTCTTTGGAAACAGCTGCGTTTCCTTTTTCAAAGATATTTTTCCTTATTTATCAGATCCCTCAGGAGAGATCCATCTCTGCCATCTGACAGTGGCTTCCTCCTTACATCTGCCCCTTTGGCGCGCTTTGGGCTTGCACTTGCACGCACACACTTCAAAAGATTATTCTAGCAGGCCTCTACACAGTTTTGTACTAACAAGTGCAAAAGCAGTAGTGCACACACTTCAAATAAAAAATATAACAGCATGCTGTTTGAACATGCTGATTGATTGCTGATTGTCCTTTTTTCATCTTTTGAATTAAACCCTAGAGACAAGCCATTAAATGGCATTTCAGAAAGGCAAGAAAGCCAATAGAACAATAATTGTTATGGATTTGGGTTCTTTTAAACGAGTAGCATGCCATAAAATGAAAATTTTCTCTTTACTGCAAATGTAGTTGACCAACCGAATGTTTGGTGTCCAAATTTTGCTTCTTTAATTTTAAATTAGAACTGCAAGGCTTTATGCAATAAACTCCAGTTAGGCTTAACACAAAATGCATGCCTAAATCATCACACAAACACCTTATGCTGTGTCTAGTCATCAAAAATATAAATTGTGTAAATAAAATACTGGTGGATTGGAATATCACTTACAATGAAGGACACATCATAAGTGTGTAATTTACAAGGGCCATTTACTGGAAAATGGAAAAAGTTCGATTGAAGGGAAAAACAGGTGAAGTAAAGGTGCTCTTACTGTGCTTCTGGTGGTCATAAATTCCCAAATAATTAATGAGAATTTGAATCTACTTTTGACCTCCATACTGGAACAAAACAAATACCACACACCAGCATCTTACTGGCAAAAAAGAAAAAGCCTACTCTGTGTGTATGTTATTGTGAGAGGTATTACATTACTATTTACCTGCCTGTTTTTTTAGACCAAGTGAGCAGCAACTGTTCTTAATTACACTTACATTTCTTTATCATGAGAATTTTGAATGTTACAAACTTAAACAAAATATAAATATAAACAGTGATACATTATAATGAAATTAATTCAGGGCTCTAACCTGCAAGTTTTGTTCATCAACTGATCTATGCTATATTTAAATTTTATAAAAAAAAAAATTTTTTTTTTTTAAAAATCTATTTAAAAAGAAACCCAGTTTAAGGGTTCTCGAAATGGCACTAAAACGTGTTAAGGGAAATAAAATTAAATATCAGATTTGCAATAACTAGAACGTAATCTCAGTAATATAAATAAATTTAAATAGATCATAATTTTCATATTCATTACAAAAATTGGACCACATACAGTACTGTTCATTAGGCATATAAAAATATAATGTACCTTAAGGTAGAGGTACAGAATGTACCTGAGGCTACTGATGCATTTTTAAAGACAAATGGTTATCATGCCAAATATTGACAAGTTTTGATGTAGAAACAATTAATTAGATTCTTTTTGAAGGCATCTTTGCTTTACAGCATTTGTTAACATGCGTCTAAGACTTTTGCACATTACTGTACACAACAGCCTCAATCCAATATATGAAAAATGTGATAGCTTGGTGATGGATCAAATAAGTGTGGGCCAGGTTTGGATTAGCTACACATCTGTGTACTTTCACAGATCAACAACTAAATTCCTATCATGTGCAGTGGGGCAAAATATCCTACTGACACAATATCCAGTTTCAAATGAAGACACTCCATTAGCAACAGCATGAGCTACTTTCCAGTGAACCGTGTGGGCTAATGTTAACTTTGGTGTTTGTTAATAGATATTTTTATAATTGTGTGTTTATGATGAAGCATACTGTTTGCTGTTTGAAGCCTTTCTCTAGTTTACTAGAAGCGAGTTCTTGCATATCTTTGGGAGCTCCTGCAGACCCCAACTATAAAATGCCACAATTACCACTTTGAATGAACTGGAAAGACTGGTCTATTATAGCTTACCATGCACACAGATATTGACACACTCCTTCTCATATAGGGACAATTTACAATAGCTAGTCTTCCTATGTGCATATTTTGGGCATTGGGAAGAAACTGGAGAATCTGGAAAAAACCTATCCAAGCACAGAAAGCACATGCAAAACTCCTCACAGTCAGAGGATCAAGGACCCTGGAGCTGTGAGTTGGTAATACTACCCACTGTGCCACCGTGCCACCCCATCTGTAGACACAAGTACATTAATTCTTGGATATTCAACATATTATAATTCTCTACAATAAAGAGAAATCCACATTACATAATTATCCATATGGAGTTTACTGGGTGTGGTTTGTGATTCTTATAATGGGGTATTAAGACCAGTTAACAATTTGCAAATGTCTCCACTGTAGTGCTCTTTGTTTCTCCCACAGTCGGAAATTATTTTCTTGACTTGGCCTCTTCTGCAAATAAATCTGCAAATAACTAAAATAGATGAGTCTGTATCTAATGTTGTCTAGGCCATTTTGAGATGGAGGGCCATGCAGATGAGACAGGTGAACAGCACTCCATACCTTCTCTTTACCTTGATGAGATCTGTCCTGACGTGGGCGAATGGAGTCAGAACTCACACATCACAAGATTCCGGAGACTTGCCTTGAATCTTAACAGCCAAGGTGTTCATCTTTGGCAACAGACTTACTGAATATGGAGGCTGTTTTCTTGATCTCAGAGTCATCTGTATACACTCACCATCCACTTTATTAGGAACACCTGTACACCTGCACATTCATACAGTTATCTAATCAGCCAATCACTTGGCAGCAGTGCAGTGCAAAAAATCATGCAGATACAGATCAAGAGCTTCAGGTAATGTTCACATCAAACACCAGAATGAGGATAAAGTGTGATCTCTGTGACATTGTATTGAGTACATGAGTATTTCAGAAACTGTTGAAACTGCTGGGATTTTCACACACAGCAGTCTCTACAGTTTATACAGGACGGTAAAAACAAATAACACTGAGTGAGCGACGGTTATGTGGGTTGAAAAGCCATATTAATAAGGGAGGTCAGAGAAAATGGCCAGATTGTTTTGAGCTGCCAGGAAGGTTGTTGTAACCCATATAATTATTCTTTACAACTGTTAGCAGAAAAGCATCTCAACATGCAGAAACCTTCAACCCTTGGGGCGAATGTGCTACAACAGAAGACTGCGTTGGGTTCTACTCATGTCAGCCAAGAACAGGAATCTGAGACTATCATGGGCACAGGCTCAACCAAACTGGACATTTAAAGATTGGGAAAAAAAATCACCTGGTCTTTTTCCAGTCTTCAGTTGTCTAGTTTCGGTGAGTCTGTGCCCATGATAGCCTCAGATTCTTTGGTGACAGGAGTGGAACCTGATGTGGTCTTCTGCTATTGTAGCCCATCCACTTCACGGTTTGATGTGTTGTGTGTTCCGATATGCTTTTCTGCTCATCATGATTGTAAAGAGTGCTTATTTGAGTTACTATAGACTTCCTGTCAGCTCAAACCAGTCTGCTCCTCTGATCTTTCAGATCAACAAGATGTTTCAGCCTGCAGACCCTCCGCACACAGGATGTTTTTTTTTTTTTTTTTTAACTCTAGAGAGTGCTGTGTGTGAAATTCAGCAGTTTCTGAAGTGCTCAAATCTGGTACCAACATCCATGCCACAATTAAAGTCACACTTTTTCTTCATTCTGGTGTTTGATGTTAATATTACCTGAAGCTCTTGACCTGTGTCTGAATGATTTTTACACTCATGTAATGCCAGCTCCAATTCTTATTTAACAATCTTATTTAATTGCAAGCACTGCTGCAACAAGTTCCAGTCTAAGTATAGTCATTACCTTCAGAGGGGTGACTCTTGATTTGCCCATTACAAAAACAACATGAACTAGGTCACTAACAATGGTTAGTCTCAGGTAACTGGCGGTAGCTTAGCCCCTCTCACTGGCAGCACAGAAATTATGCAGCCGAGCATTCTGAGCATTCAGCCGAGCTTCTGCTCATGCTGCTGATGCATTTAACCTATCATTGCATAGAATTTCTTCATCTCATCCCCAGTTAGTTCTGCACAATTCCTGAAATATCCTCTTGGTTGGAAGAAGAGGAGCTTGGAGCAAGAAATCCAATCGGATCATAGACAAAGTTGGTCACTGACAGTATACCTCTTAAAAATGACTGTTGATTTGAAATGAGTTTACATAAGGTATATGTTTGTGTTCCACTAGACTCCAAGTGAGCTTATCTCTGTCCAAATTAAGATCCTTTACTTCCTTGGCCTCCTTCTTCTTCAAAAAAGAGGCCAAAACAAAGTGATTTTTGCTAAGCTATTTTGTAAGTATGAACCCTTCAATAGTGTAAAGAGCTTTTTTTTTTTTTTAAACCACTCCTGAATTGCTTGGCTTGAATTGCTTTGGCCCTGTTTGGGACCACTGTCCTTCTTAAAGGTTTAGTTTCATCTAAGCATTAGGATTTTTTCAGAATGAATAGATAGATAGATAGATGGATGGATGGATGGATAGATGGATTGATGGATAGATAGATAGACTTTTATTGTCATTGTAACATGCCACATGTACAATAAAATTAAAGTGTCGATCATACATACATTCAACTTTCAACCATATAAAAGAAAATACTAAGTAGCATAAAAAGATAAAAGAAATACTGTACTAAAATAAGTTAAAGCAAGTTAAAAAAAAATAACCTAACCCACCCTCATACATACTTCCAAACTATTGCACATTCCTGTGTAAGCAGTGTTTTATTGAGTGTAGTTATGGTTGTAGGGTAAAAACTATTTTTCAGTCTGTTTGTCCTTGCTCTGATTGTTCTGTATCACCGTCCTGACGGTAACAGTTCAAACAGAGAGTGCCCGGGGTGTGATGTATCCTTGAGGATGTATTCGCCCTTCTTGAGACAATGGGAACTGTGTAGTTCTTCCAGTGTTGAGAGAAAGCAGCCGACGATCTTCTGGGCCAAGTTTATGACGTGCAGCTGGTGAACCATACGCAGTAGATGCAGTAGGTCAGGATGCTCTCTATCCAGCACTGGTAGAAGGGCAGCAGGAGTCTCTGAGTGATGTTATTCTTCCTCAGCACCCTGAGGAAGTAAAGTCTCTGCTGGGCCTTTTTCAGCAGTTCAGAGGTGTTTGTGTTCCAGGTTAGGCGTTCCTCTAACTGAACTCCCAGGAACCTGAAGTCAGCTACCCTTTCTACACATTCCCCACTCATGGAAAGTGGAGATATGTCCGTTTTCTTCCTCCTGTAGTCTATGATCAGCTCCTTTGTCTTTGTGGTGTTGAGGAGCAGGTTATTCTCCTTACACCACCCCGACAGCCGCTCCACCTCGTCTCTATAGGCCGACTCATCCCCCTCAGTGATGAGTTCCATCACTGTGGTGTCATCCGCGTACAATGGTGTTGCTGTGGTGGGCGGAGGTGCAGTTGTGCGTATAGAGAGTGTAGAGCAGCCCATTCTGACCTTCTGGCTGCGATCCATAAGAAAGCTGTTAATCCACATGCAGATGGAGTGTGGAAACCCCAAGTTCACGAGTTTCTCCACCAGTTTGTAAGGAAACATGGTATTGAAAGCCGAGCTGTAATCCACAAAGAGCATCCGGACGTAACTCCCCTGCTGCTCCAGGTGGGACAGCGCAGTATGGAGGGCTGTGGCCACAGCGTCCTCTGTGGATCTGTTTCCCCTGTAGGCAAACTGGTAAGAATCAAAACTTCGGGGCAGGAGTGATGTGATATGGCTCCGGACCAGTTTTTTAAAGCACTTCATCACTACTGGTGTGAGTGCAACTGGCCGGTAGTCACTCAAGCTGGAGATGTGGGATTTCTTTGGCAGGGGGACTATGGTGGAGGCTTTCAGACATGGTGAAACAGTGGACAGGGCCAGGGACTGGTTGATAATCTTGGTAAAGATTCCAGCAAGCTGATCGGCACAGACTTTCAGTACCCGGCCAGGGACGCTGTCTGGTCTGGCAGCCTTCCTCGGGTTGATGGAACTCAGCGTGCGCCTGACCTCTCTCTCCTCGATTGTGAGGGCAGGGTCTCTTGTAATATTCACCCTCTATTTTGCTCCATCCATTCAATTTTGACATGAAGCTCAGGTTCTGAGGATGAAAGGCATCCCCAGAGCTTGATTATTATGCTGCCGCTAACATACTTCACTGTAAGGTTGGAGTTAATTGAGGTATGGCCTGCATTATGATTATATTATACATAGCACTTTGAAACTTGCCCAATTACAGTATCTCAGTCTTTCCTATATTTCTTCTTGAGTAGTTATTTCTTTCTAGCCACCTCCCCATGCAATCATCAATTATGCAGAGCTCTTGAAATGGTTGTCTGGTGTATGTTCACTCCACTCTCAGCCAATGTAACAGTGACTGTTGGCAATGTGTGGCAATGTTTTTGCACTGAGTTTTGAGGGAGGGCCTTGACTAGGTAGTGCCTGAGTGATGTTGTGGGTAGGCCTATACTTATGCAAGCAGCATTTTTCAGTTTTTGATTTTCTTTGATATACTTGCTGACCAATAATTAGTTTTGGAATAAGATTACTTAGATTAATAATATGTATATTTATCATTTGTTTTTCAGACAAGTTTCATTTTCTAAGCTTTTGAATTAGCCTTCTCTGATTTGCCCTCCTTTCCATTTGCATTGACAGGAGAAAAAGTGGTAACACAACTTTTCCTGGTGATACACTTGAATGGTTGTTCTATTGGTCTGATTCTTTTTGCATTTTTTGCATGGTTTTTGTTATCACTTAAAAATGGGTCCATCTTCACCTGTTTGTCAATAGATCTTACTAGATCACTGAATGTGGTCAATCTTTGAGTTTGATCAAAAAACTCACAAGCTTTGGCTCCCCATTTGATCTTTCAACTTATAAGCAAGAAAGCCGTCTTTAAATTGGAAGATAAATCAAGTTCATATTGGTTATATCCTGTGCTGCACAGTGTCCTCTAACAGTGCATAGCTGTGCAAGGCTTTCCCATTATTTGGATAAGGACCATCCCCCCAATGTCTTCTCTATTTAATGCACTGGTAATCTTAAAAGTATTTTAAGAATGATGTTCAAAGACAGTTTTATTGTTCCAAAAAGTACAGTCTGTCTTGAGTGTTGTAGGGTTTTTCTTCTACATTATGCCTAAAGGCTTGCAGGAATGGTCTAAACTCATAGATGCCCATCAAGCACTGGAATAACCCTTTCAGGAAGTGAAGTCTGTTTTGTTGTAATACAAGAAAATACACAAAATGACCTTGTCTTTTTATAATAGCTGTTATAAAAGAGGGGTCATCCACAGTGCTGGTGGTCTTACAGATGCAGAATTTGTTGAAAGAGGTGGTAGTGGTAGGTATAGAGAATCTAGTGATCTTCTCAGCTGTTCTCACAATTCACTGTAGGGTCATGTGGTCTGAAAGTGTGCATTTCCCATACTGAGCCAGTGAGACAGCTTGTCTCTATTGTCCCTCTGTAGAAGGTGTTGAGGATGGGAGAATGGAGGTTAGCTGTCTTCAACCTCCACAGGAAGTGTAGACACTGCTGGGCTTTCTTTTTTACTCTCTCCACCGTTGCTCTATTGATGTGCAGTGGTGAGCAGTCCACCCGGATCCTCCTGAAGTCAACAATCAACTCTTTGGTTTTATTGACACTGAGAGCTAGATTGTTGTCTCTGCACCAGTCTGCGAGCTGCTTCACCTCCTCCATCTATGCTAAATTATAATTGTTGCTGGTGAGACCCACAACTGTAGTATCATCAGCAAACTTAATAATGTGACGAGAGCTGTACTTTTCAGCTGACTGAGCACACAGTTCTGGGGTGTCCTGGTATTCACTGTTGTGGTGCTGGAGTTGGTGTTGTCAATCCTGATGGACTGGGGTGAGTGCAGAGTGAGGTGTTCAAGCCCAGCAGGCTCAGCTTTTCTGTGAGTTGTTGTGGGATGATTGTGTTGAATGTTGAACTGAAGTCTATGAACAGGATTCTCACATAATTGTCCTTTTTGTCCAGGTGGGTCAGAGATAGGTGGATGGCAGCAGATATGGCTTCCTCTGTTGAGCAGATGGTAGGCATACCTGAATGGGTCCAGTGTAGTGGGAGGACTGCTCCTTATGTTTCATAACTAGCCACTTTGAGCACTTTGTGATGATAAGTATGTGTGCAACAGGCTGGAAGTCATTGAGGGAGATCACAGATGTTTTCTTTGGTACAGGTTGATGATAGTCATCTTGAAGCACACAGGGACAATTGCTTGGCGTAGCGAGATGTTGAAGATGTCTGTTAGGCCATCTGCAGGCTGAGCAGTACATTCCCTGAGCACTGTCATTTTGTCAGGACCAGCAGGTTTCCATGGACAGAGTTAACTCTGGACAGAGTTCTCCTCATATCCACTGCAGGCAGAGTATTTGGTCATTGGAAGTTGCCCTGCCCTCACATTGTATTGTGCATCATCATCACAGAAATGTGATGTAGCTTTGTAGTTGAAGATGGCCTGGATACCTTGCCACATATACCGTGTGTCCTTGTTCTCTTGGAAGTGACCATGGATGGACACTGGTGTTTCTGATGAACATCTCAGGAAAAATATCCTAGTTAGGATGGACTAGGATGGAATAATTTTGCTAGTTTATTAGGTACTATGCTTTTGTCCTGTAATGGTTTAAGAAGATTGCAAGTAGGGACTAGCTATGACAGTGTAACCAGGAGGGAGATCCAGAAGGTAACACAGGTATGGGGGCACCCTGGGACATAAAGTGGCCAGCCCCTCCACTGTCACCAAATCTGAGTTAACATTAAATAATGAACTTTCAGCTTTAATTTGAGAGTATGTACAAATCAGGTGAACTTTGTATGATTTTCAGCACTTTTATATGTGACCCCCCACTTTTTTAAGGGAACAGAGGTAATTGGAGAGTAGGCCAGTAACTGTTCAATGGCCAAGTGTGTGTTATCCTTTACTATTTCACTTAAAAATAAGAAGAGAAAAGGTCTAGAGTTGATTTCAAGTGTGACATTTGCATTTGGAATCTGTTGGAATTTAACTGTCAATATGACGAAAGAGTTACTAATTGAGCAAGCCATCATTAGGCAGAAAATTCAGAGAGATCAAAAAATATTACATGCAGCCAAATCAAAGAAAGAATGCACTGAAAAGCTCAGGTACACCAAAAGGCCTGGAAGACCACAGCAAAAATCTTGTGTGAATAAGAGATGAATTCTTTCCCTGGGGAAGAAAAGCCTTTTCAAAATATTTGGCCAGATGAAGAACACTCTCCAGGAGCTAGGTGTATCTGTGCCAAAGTCAGCAAACAAGAGTGGACGCTTTACCACAATATGTAAACCATTGGCAATCCCCAACATTAAGGAAGGCCAGATTATCCTACCAGAAATATCTAAAGAAGCCTGGAACAACATCATATGGACAGATGGACAGACAAAGATCAACTTGTACCAGACTGATGGGAAGAAAAGAGTATTGGGAAGGGAACTGCTCATGATCCAAAGCATGCCACCTCATCTCAAGCTCAAGCAGGAACTGAAGACAGCTGCACTAAAGGCCTGGCAGAGCATGACTAGGGAAGAAACCCAGCAGCTGGTGATGTCTATGGGTTCCAGACTTCAGGCAGTCATTGACTGCAAAGGATTTGCAACCAAGTATTAGTTCAGTTTATTTGTATAGCGCTTTTAACAATGGACATTNGCTTTACAGAAATAAATGGATTAACAAAATGTATATTATAAATACTTAAATTTATCAGTGTGAATTTATCCCTATTAAAATGGTAATTTAATTTATGATTGTTAGTTTAAAGAATAAAGTGAAAGCCATTACTATTTACTTAAGTGTTAATGTCTTGTTCTTCAGTAGTTAATGATGTGGAACAGTATTACATATGGTAATTGTACATTTTAAATTTATTGGTAATAAGCAAGCCAGAGGCGATAGTGGCAAAGAAAAACTTCAGCAATTTTATCAGGTTGCTAATCAGACCAGAAATGATCAGTTCTATGAATATCTGAAAACACTCCGCTTTCTGACCTAATGTCTCTAGCCCTGTAACTAGTCTCTGGTTTGATGAGCTGCTTTCAGCTTAATAATTTATATAAATGCGTGTGACTGGATAAGACACAACAGAGGCTCTGATGCAAAAGCCAGGGTAGATCATGTTTAAAAACACAAACAAACTATATAGTGACAGAACTATGGCCAGTTTTTTTGGCTCTGCTACAGTAATTTTTCTTGGTTACCAGAGTAAGTACTTCCTTAATTCTGGTGAAATACTTTGCTGGGTGCAGCAATTGATGGCAGTTGATATTTATTACTAAATAGTTACTATCTTGAGAAATGTTCAAAATTACTATCTTATAGCACCAAACCCTAAGCTAATAAAAAATGCCAAAATCTACACTGTATATCCAAAAGTTTGTGGATACCTGACCATGACCCTCATATGATTGTTGAACATCCCATTCCAGATTTAGTTCCCCTTTTGCTGTTATAATAACCTCCATTCTTCTGGGAAAGCTTTAAACACATAAATATGCTACTATTAATTAATTTTTTTTTTTTTTAAGAACAGTGCACCTGAGTGACTGACTGAGACTGAATCTTAATCTGAGACATTGTGTATCTTGAGGACAAATGTTTTATTTTTGCCAAGTTAAAATAGCAAATTAAAAGCATGTCAAAATAGTTTATATTCCATGCACAAATTAGGATGTCATAAAGTTGTGTGCACAACTTGGTATGCAATGCTCAAAACACATGCAACAGACTACTGACCTTAACATTCCGCTACACGCTATATAAGGTAGCTCCACTTAAAAGAAAAATAATTAGAGAGAAAAAGCTAGCACGGACACCTTAAAACAGACCACTCAAAAATTAGAACGTAAATATCATCAAACTAAATTGGTAGTATTTAAAACAGCATGAAAGGAGAGCCTCCGAAACTATAGAAAATCTCTTCGTGCTGCTAGATCAATATATGTCTCCACCCTAAATGAAGCCTAACAATTAGACTGTTTTACTCTCCTTGGAGAGACTGAACTAATTTCACTAATTTCCTCATGAAAATCATCAACTTGTAAACTATATACATTACCTACATGTTTCTTCAAACGGATAATTCCAGAAGCAGTTAAACCTGTTCTAAAAATGATGAGTTCTTCCCTTAGCACTGGCTATGTACCTAAATTGTTTAAACTAGCATTTATCAAACCCCTGATTAAAAAAACCTGACCTCAACCCCTGTCAATTATCCACCTATATCAAACCTCCCCTTTATCTCCAAGATCTTAGAAAAGGTTGGAGCACAGCAGTTATGCTAATAGCTACATTGGAATAGCATACATGAAATGTATAAGTCAGGATTTACGCCTCATCATAGCACAGAGACAGCGCTGATTGAAGTAGTAAATGACCTACTACTGGCCTCTGATCAGGGTTGTGGCTCCTTTCTTGTGTTGCTTACAGCTTTTGATATGCTATTCTCCTTGATAGACTAAAAATGTTGTTGCCATTAAGGGAACAGCCTTCTTCTGGCTCAGGACTTATTTGACTGATTGTTATCAGTTTGTAGATGTAAATGATGACTTCTCTATGCATATTAAGGTAAAGTTTGGTGTTCTGCAAGGTTCTGGTTTAGGCCCACTACTCTTTTCTTTATATTTGCTACCTCTGGGCAAAATTATTTGTAAACATGTTATTTTTAATGAATGAATAAATAACATTAAACAGTGCATGCTTATTAACTTCCTTTTACTTAATTCTGACAAGACAGATGTACTTGTACTAGGACAACATGCAGCTAGAAGTAAGCTTTCTGATTACAGTGGATGGCCTTAGTAACAGTGGATGGCCTTTCTGTTTCATCATGTGCAACAGTAAAAGCACCTTGGTGTGATTATTGACTCCAGTCTTTCATTTAAAGCTCATGTAGATATTACTAAGGTAGCCTTCTTTCATCTCAGAAGTATTGTTAAGATAAGAAATATAATGTCATCACACAATGCAGAAAAATTAGTTCATGCTTTTCTTACCTCTAGGTTGGATTATTGTAATGCCTTACTATCTGGCTCTTCCAGTAGGTGCATAAACAAGCTCCATTTAGTCCATAATGTAGCAGCAAGTATCCTTACTAAAACCAGAAGATATGACCACATCTTATCCACAATGCATTGGCTCCCAATCAAATTTTGCATTGGTTATAAAATACTACTATTTACCTATAAAGCACTGAATGGTCTCGTGCCACAGCCGCTGAGCGAACTTTTGGTCTTTTATGATCCTCCAGGCCTACTTTGATCAAAAAGTGCAGGCTATTTGTTGGTACCTCGAATAGTGAAGGCTACAGCAGAGGGCAGCGCTTTCTCTTACAAAGCTTACAAGTTATGGAACACCCTTTCAATTAGGGTTTGGGACTCAGACACAGTCTCAGTGTTTAAGTCTAGGCTGAAAACATATTTGTTTAGACAAGCCTTTTGTGAATATTTTTTTTCTTCGGTAAAGGAACAGGTCTGGAGGGCTTATGGACATAGACTGTTGCTGGGAACTGGGATGTTTGGATGCTGTTGTCCCCCATCTCACACATTCACTCAGGTTTGTTGACTGTGGAGTGGCTGGCCACTTTATGTTCCAGGCTGCCCTCATGTCTTTGTTGCTTTCTGGCTCTCCCTTTTCCCTTGCACTCTGCACGCAAAGTACATTGCCCTTAACTATTACAGGGCAATAAGCATACCTAATAATCTTTCCCTCTCTCTCTCTTCCCCCTTCTCTCTTTCTCTCTCCCCCTCTCTCTGTTGAACTACACATGCTACTCCTGAGATACCAGTGATCCTGACCCCTTCTTCTCTCCGGACCTGTCTGAGCCTGATGTCTGACTTCTGGTTGGAGTTCTCATAAATTGGAAATCACTCGCTGCTGCTAAGGATGGCCCCACATGGACAGCCTGAAGATCATTGAGATTACTGAGGAAGGTAGCACTTAAAAACCATGAAGATGGCTTTTTACAACAATTCCTGTGAACAGTTTTGCTATGATGGCTTAGTTCTACAATTGCTATGAATGGTTTAGGACTGCAATTGCCACAAACAGTTTTGCACTCAAGTCTCCATCAGTGAACAATGGATAAGTTCAACAAAACAGACTTCATGTGAAAACTGCAATGAATTTTCCTGTTTACGCAATTGCACTATTTTTCCATGTATTGCACAGTTATAGAAGGGATTTATTTATAATTGCACTCTCTGTTGTCAGCCAGATGAGAATGAGTTCCCTTTTGAGTCTGGTTCCTCTCAAGGCTTCTTCCTCATATCACCTCAGAGAGTTTTTCCTTGCCACGGTTGCCTCTGGCTTGCTCATTACAGATAAATTCATACATTTAAAATTTATATCCTGAATGTATTTATTTCTGTAAAGCTGCTTTGTGACAGTGTCCATTGATAACAGTGCTATACAAATAAAATTGAACTGAAGCTCACCCCATTCCAATATGTCCTTGGGTATCAACCCCTTCTGTTCCCATGGAATGTCAACCCAACCAAGTCACCAACTGTCGCAAACTGGTTCGAAGTGAGCAGGTGAACACACTGCCCATGTAAGTAAGGAATTTGCATGAAATAGGTGATTCACTGTGGCTGTCCACCAAAGATATCGTGTCACCTAGGGATGCAGGAAGCTGTCATATTGCTAAATTGGCCCATTCAAGATCCACCAGAGAATCAGTGACGTAACCTACAAACTTGACCTCCCATGTCACTGCTGCCTAGCCTCATTGTTTCACATGTTTCCAGGTTAAAGCCAGTCACACCAGGTCCCCTTGCCGAAGGCACCTCCCCTCCTCTCCCCCTGCCCCCTTTGACATTGACGAAGAACCAGCATATAGAGTAAAAGAAATCCTCAACTCTTGCTGAAAGGAGTGAAAACTCCAGAATCTTGGCTATGGACCAGTGGAAAGATGCTGGGTTCCAGACCATGGCATTATTGAACTAGTGCTGTGTCAAGAGTTTCATGCTCAGCACCCTGATCACCCAGGTCCAAGACCCAGGGGGAGGCCTAGGAAAAACCCGCTCATGTAGTTAGCACCTTGGGTGAGGGGTGTTTTCTGTCATGTCAGAACACAACATGGCCTACAAATATGGCCTCCTTGTCTTATTGTTTGGATTTGTCTGCCAGCTTTTTAAATAAAACTTTCTTTATTACGTCTGTCCTTGCCACCTGACAATTTTTAAGGTACATTAATTAAGAATATTTGTTACATTAAATTTACTTTTGTATATTATTGTTATTGTTATTATTGTTTAGCTAGCTAAATAAATGCAACTCTGAGGAAACTTGTTGTGTTGACATAAATAAATGACCTAGACACTGAAGTGTAGGAATAGGTGCATCATTTAGTAGATCTACAGGAATAAGGTACGACTTAGCAATTGGGAATTGATGAGAAATTAATTAGTATTTTAATAAACAAGTCATAATTAACAAGTATTTTTGCAAAAGAAATGTGTTCAGGAATTACTTAGTTAATAGTGAACTATTGCAAACATTATTTACTGAATAATTAACCAGTATATCTTAATAACAATACTGTAAAGTGTTACTGAAGACACAGTGCCCAGCTTTCATTTAGTGCAGAATGAGACAATGCATTCCAACATGCATTTTTCCCTGCTTTAAACAAACATACAGTCACAAACACACACACCTTACTTACAATTACTTTAGTCCAAAACCAAATATGGGTCGACAGTAGGGGAAATGGCAGTAAAGAAGAATTGGCAACATAGCTTCTGCAACTATGTTCTGGAGGAGGAGATATCAAGAGACGAGTGTGTGTGTGTGTGTGTGTGTGTGTGTGTGTGTGTGTGTGTGTGTGTGTGCGTGCGTGCGTGCGTGCGTGCGTGCGTGTGTGCATGAGAGACTGTATTTTCCATCAGTGGAGTTGTCTTTGTCATTGTGTGGGCTAATGACTATACCACAAAGATGGCATAGCCAGATGTTATACAAGTAAAAACATGAAATGGGCCCTATTTACAATTATTTATTTAAGGTGGACCCTATTAAGATAATTTACTTAAGGACAGAAGTGGAAAAAATCTGGTCAGTTTGCCTGAACACAAATTATTTAGAGATTGTGGTTTCAGTGAGCAACAGGTCAAAAAATACACATTTCGAAGAAAACATTTGCTTGTATTGAAATTCCAATACAGGATCCAACATGGCAGCATGTTTGTTTTGACCACTACGGATCCAACAAAAGAGATTATATGTAGCCTTGTACATGTTCTTGAATTTTGTCTTGAGACAAATGTGCATCTGAAGTGGTCAGCAACTCACCTATGATCACCAGACGTTGTTGGATATCAGAACAAAATGCAACATAAACATCTTACACCAGTCTGACACTGGAGCTCTGCAACTTCAGCTTGCTATGTGAGCTAGGCCCAGAGACTGCAGCCTCTCCTACTGTGGCTACCCAGGCTAGAAGATGCTTGCAAGTGGTATGAGCACAATGGAAAACATTACTCTACAACAAACCACACATATAGGCATGGCTCAACAATAGCATCCCTGATGTGGCCATTCAGCTCACAGGTCTAACCACACCCCAGCCACACTGAGAAGCTTCAATGTCCAGTAAGACCTGTGGAGGGGGCTTGTGTGTTTACATCAACACAGAATGGTGCACAAAAGTTGTATTAGTTTATAAACATTTTTTATTGATGGTGGAATTCATGGTGGTCAGCCTTAGTATTTCCCAATGGTGTTTACAATTAATGTCACTTCCATCCCCATATACGTTAAATGCCTTTTACACCCGATTTGAAGACTGCAACACAGAGACAGTAGTAAGGATCTACAGTTCTCCCCAGGTGCTGACTGTTACCTCAGTGAACGAATGAGGAAAACCCTGCTGAAGTTGAACCCACGCTACTGGCTCTGGCAATCCCTGCCTTGTGTGCTGAAGTAGTTTGCCCACCAACTGAACATTGTCTTCACAGATAACTTCACTTTCTCGGACACGTTGGTGCACCCACCTGCTTCAAATCAGCTACCATCATCCCTGTGCCCAAGAAATCTCCAGTCAGGGAATTAGAATGCCGGCCATCTATTTAAGCTCAGCATTCAACACAATCATCACAAGGTCCAGTCACCAAGTTAAGCCTCCTGATATAACTTCTTGGTGTGCAAGAATCCATCACAGATCATCCTACTCTATCACCCTGAACACTGGCACCCCCCAGGGGTGTGTACTATGTGCTGTACACACTGTTTACCCATGACTGTGTCACAACTACATCATCAAGTTTCAACAGTGACACGGTCTGTTCAATTCAATTCACTTTTATTTATATACTGTTTTTAACAATGGACATTGACACAAAGCAGCTTTACAGAAATCTGCATATAAATTTTTCATTTATTAAGTTATGACCTAATGAGCAAGCCAAAGGCAGCAGTGGAAAGGAAAAACTCCCTGAGACGACATGAGGAAGAAACATTTAGAGGAACCAGACTCAAAACGGAACCCATCCTCATCTGGGGGACACTGGATAGTGTGATTATAAATAATTTCCCTTCTGTAACTGTACATTATAGTCAAAAAAGCAGCATAAGCAGCTTATGAGTATGAGTATCAGAGTCATTTCTGAATTCTTTATAGTTTTAACTTAAAATCTATTGTGTTGAAGTTATCAACTGTTCAATGATGGAGACTTGAGTGCAAAACTGTTCTTAGCAATTGCAGTCCCAAGGCCATCCAAGGAAGTACATCCACAGCCATCTTTATAGTTTGTGTGGCACCAGCCACAGTAATCCCATGGTGATCTTTAAGCTGTCAATGTGGGGTCAACCTCAGCAGCAGCAAGTGATTTTCTGGTGATGAGAACTCCAAACAGAAGTAGGTCATCAAGATGGATCAGGCAGGTCTGGAGAGCAGAAGGGGTCAGGATTGCTGGCATCTCAGGAGCATAACAAAAAGGGCGAGCCAAAAGGTAACACTGATATGAGGGTGCCCTGGGACATAAAGCGGCCAGCCACTCCACCATCAACAAACCTGAGAGCACGTGTGAGAGTGGGTTAGGGCGACAACATCCAAACATCCCAGTTTTTCTAAAACACACTATGCCCATGAACCCTCCAGATCTGTGCCTTTACCTAAGAAAAAGGCATAAACACTGCATATGCAGTGTGGATAAGTTAGGCATGATATGGTCATATATTCTGGTTCTAGTAAGGACTCTGCTGCATTCTGGACTAACTGGAACATCCAGACAGAAAGGCATTACAGTAATCCAACCTAGAGGTAACAAAAGCATGAACTAGTTTTTACGCATCATATGGTGACATTGACACATTTGTAATGCGAAGTATGACATTGAGTAGCAGCCTTTATTTGTCACGTATACCCAGTGAAATTCTTTTCTTCACATATCCCAGCTTGTTAGGAAGTTGGGGTCAGAGCACAGGATAAGCTATGATATATCATCCCGAGATGGGTTAAGCCTTGCTCATGGTGGTCTGTCAGTAGCAGCATGGCTGTGCTGAGGTTTGGACCCCAACCTCCTGATTAGTAACACAAAAAAAATGGTAAAATGATCTGAACTTCTCATCACTAGTGTGCACGTGTAATAGAGAGGGGGAGAGGGTGTTAGTCTGTATGGACGCGCGCCCTGCTCATGTGTGCATTCATATGAGTCTGTTACAGACAAAATCTGTAATCTATCATACTCTCTCACACACACTATCATGCTCTTTCACCCTGTCATACTGTCCCTCATGCACCATCATACTCTCTCACACACTGTTAGATCACTTACCACAGTCAAAGCCCTTTCACACAGTCAGACTCACTCACACAAACTACCAAACCTCTTTCACACATAGTCGTACTCTCACACACCATCAAACCTTTAACCTTTGATAGTATGTGTGAGAGACTTTGAGTGTGAGTGAGCCAGATTTTGAATGTGTGTGAGAAACTTTGTGTGTGAGAGAGAGTTTGATGTCCACAGTTTCTGATTGGCTTAAAGCCTCCGGCACCATTTTCCCTATTTCACTGGGTCCCTTCCCCAATCCTCATTCACATGGGATGTGAAGCAATGGCAAGATGATCCAAGAAATGCATTAAACCAAGCAATCTGTATTCCTAACAACATTTTAAGTTCATCAAATACACTCTCTGTCTGCATTAGGGGTGTTATTGAATATCAACACATTATTTGGATAAAGCTTAGTTAACTAATATATATCCAAACTGTACATGGATTATTTGGGGTGTTTTTAGGCTTCAGACTAGGCATGTGCATTGGGATCCTGCAGGATGAAAGAAAATAGTCACACAAGCACACCTTAGTGTGCAGCTTTAAAGAACGGCTTATGGAAACTTGTGGGGATGGTTGCCAGGTTTCAGCAAAATTCCCACCCTAACTACAACCCTGCTCATAGAACAAAGATCAAGTTCATTAACATTAGCGTATATGAATCAGAGATGCACTGTAATTTTTTTCATTGGTTTGCTCCAGTAGTCTGATCTAAACACTGCCATACTGAGGTCCAAAATAAAAATATATTTCTACCATATTTCTGTACACACAACAGAAATGTATTTAGAGCAGCTGCTCCATAGCACCCTTGAAGCCCATGTGCAGTGCACAGGGCTGTACATCTCTGCTGGCTCTCTCAAAAGAATCATTTAATAAAAGTAATTTTAAAATTATTAACTTGTATGTTTATTGATTGTTCTCTGTCATTATTGAAAGAAAGTCTTCCTGGTAAATCAGAAGGGCATTATATTGAAATGCTGCTTAAAGTATCCCAGAAGCAGCAGGTGTAGAAGTAAAAACCTCACATGACTGTTTGCTTTTGTTCTGCAGTATTCCTACTCACAAACCTAGTCTGAAACTGGCAAGTCTTCTAAAAAACAACCTCAAATAATCACCCTGAATAATCTTTGTGCAGTTTGAATATGTATTTGTTTAGGTGCTTTATCTGTTTAATCTGTGTTGTTATTCAGTTCCACCCCTACTATAGATGAAGAGCGTTCAAAATATTCAAAATATTGCACTACAGACTGCTTGGCTTAATTCATTGCTTGGTTCAAACTCTCTGTGACATACACTTAAATCCTCCCTCATTCACACTCAAAGTCTCTCTCACATAATATCAGAGGTTTGGTACTTTGTAGGAAAGGGTATGACTGTGAGTAAAAGAGCTTTGATTGTCAAGGAAAGAAGTGTATGATAGTTTATGTATTAAGTTTCACAGACGTAGAAGATAATATGTGAGAGAGCTTTGATAGAGCTTTGATTTTCTCTATTCACACTGAGCATACGAAAATGATTAACCAAGAACCACGGGAGATCACACCACTTGGTATTTGGAATTAGGAAAACAGTAGTGAGAAAAATATAATGGGGAGTTCAGTGAGCCAACATATGGTGGATGTCCAGTGGAAGAAAAAAAAAAAATATATATATATATATATATATATATATATATCACCAAAAGTATTCGGTCACCCATCCAAATGATCAGAATCAGCTGTCCTAATCACTTGGCCTGGCCACAGGTGTATAAAATCAAGCACTTAGGCATGCAGACTGTTTTTACAAACATTTG
>CM074964.1:6398670-6425155 GCA_037577455.1 Pangasius macronema | reverse complement strand
CTAAGTTTTCAGATATGGAGAGTGGAAGTTTAAAAGATGCTGACGAACGCTATGAATTTAAGTCACATGATTCTGAATACAGCCTATAATAAATAAACAACCATATATAATAAACAACCATATATAACCTGTTGTATATGGCTTTGAAGTATGGCTTTGGCTATTAGTGCAATGGAAATGCTATGGGTGTAATTCCTCGTTAAAACTCTTTGTGTGTGTGTGTGTGTGTGTGTGTGTGTGTGTGTGTGTGTGTGTGTGTTCAAGTGTCTATGTCACGATTTCATGATAAGACAACAAATATATATATAGATAGATATAGATATAGATATAGATATAAATATAGATATATAGATAGATAGATATAAACCTTTTATTTTTGTTTTAAAACTAATTGCATGCTATATACACAGTATAATTCAGCTATATGACTCCTACTGCATATTCAAGAGCATCCAGAGTTGCTCATTAAGTCTCACTTGAGGTCTGGGGTGATGACACAGACCCCACAGCCATTTGTTTACAGTAAGAAATTATGCACATATCACAGACTACAGCTTTTAATGAGAAAGAAATAGAAATAATTAATTCAATTTTTTTTACTTTAAACTTTAAATACTGGTGGGTTTTTAAAGATTTACTAGAGCAAAAAAAAAAAAAAAAACAGTTGTGGCAAAGCAATGCATGGTGCAGGCCTGTTTGCACACTGTGGGATGTTCTGTACCTCTGTAACCACTTTCAAAGTGGCTGCTGAATTATTTATTTTTAGTTACTTAAAGCAAGGTTGGCAGTTTGCTCACAACCACGGCGTGCATCTAGGACTCATGCAATAACTGAGCTCGGGATTTTCCCCACTTCAAATGAGGGTGGTGAAATAGAGGAGAGATATGGGACAGTCAGGTGGAATAGCTACCCAAATAAAAAAAACCTGCCCTGACCCTGTCAATTCTGCCTCTATTCACAGCCACTTGTTACATGCATGTGTAGTGCCCATGTTCACATAGCATTAATTATGGCTGCACATTAATCTGCCGCTTAATAGCAAAATCACAATTCTCATGTTTCAGAAATTTGACATTTTATGACATTTTCCCGTTCTGACTTATCACCATGTTTTAACATTATTTAGATACATTATTTCTTATGTATATTAATGAGCGATACTGGGAAATCGAATGTGTGGGATGAGAGTAGCGGCAAGCAGGGGGTGCAGGGGTGTGTGTGTGTGTGTAGGGAGGGATGGGAAGGATGGCCTGCTCATGCATGATTCGGAGAAAGATGTTACAATAGAAGAGAATAGAAGAGAATAGAATAGGCCCAGGTCATAGAAATGTAATCAGGCAGGTCATTGTTATTTTAAGTGAAAAACCTTCTGTCATTTACAGTGAACTATAAATGCAAAACGAATGAATGAACTGAAAACACAACAGCAAATCAACAACAAACCAAAACTAAAACACAACAACAAGCCAAAATCACAACAGCAGAACCAAAATCACAACCTCAAAAATGAAAACACAACAGCAAAGCTAAACATACGACCCCCAAACTAAAACACAAAGGCACAAATGAAAACATGACAACAGCAACAACAACAGCAAAGCACAAAGGCAAAACTAAAAACACAACAACAAAAATGAAAACACAACAGCAAAACTAAACATACGACCCCCAAACTAAAACAAAAAGGCACAAATGAAAACACAACAACAGCAACAACAACAGCAAAGCACAAAGGCAAAACTAAAAACACCACAAAAAAAAAAAACAACAGCAGCAGAACCAAAATCACAACCCCAAAATTAAAAACACAACAGCAAAACTAAAAACACAACAGCAAAAAAAAACTAAAAACACAACAGCAAAACTAAAAACACAACAACAAACATAAAAACACAAAGGTAAAAATAAAAATACAACAACAACAACAAAGAAATGGCACCGCAACATTCACCCAAAATGGAAAGGGTAGGTCTTTACTGAACATCACATGCTCGTTTCTGATTGGCTACAGTTTGCATCAATCTAAGAGACCACGGAAAACAGAGCGATTACAATAAGACTGAAATTTTTAAATGAATGTGCTGATGCTTTAATTCTTTATCAAGTGCATTCATATGATGTTATTTTAAATGGATATTTTAGATATGTCAACATGCATGGAGTACCTAAACGCTGAAAGTAACCTCACGTTACCGTAAATCGTTTTTGCAAGGCTAGCTAGATAACAGACTGAAAAAGTGCAAATCGTTTTCTTTATGATACTCACACCCCGTGTCCAATCAGCAGCAAGCATGTGACGTTCAGTTAGGACCTACATGCTCGATTTCGAGTTAATATTGTCGCAGTTCTGAAATTGCTCGTGTTGTTGGTTGTTGCTGTTTTGTTTTGTTTTGTTTTGTTTTGTTTTGTTTTGTTTTGTTTTGTTTTGTTTTTTTGCTGTTGTGTTTTTGGTATTGTTGTTGCGTTTCCTAAATTGCTATTTTGCTTTGGGTTTTGCTGTTGCATTCCTGTAACATCATTCGTGTTTTGTTTTTTCGCTGTTGTGTTTCTGAAATTGTTGTAGTGTTCCTAGTTTTGCCGCTGCTTTTCCACCATTGCTGTTTTCTTTTTGTTGTTTGCTGTTGTGTTTCTGAAATTGTTGTAGTGTTCCTAGTTTTGCCGCTGCTTTTCCACCATTGCTGTTTTCTTTTTGGTCAAATCGCTGTTGAGTTTTTGTGGTTTGCTTTTGTGTTTCCGAAATCGCGCTCGTGTTCTTGGTTTTGCCGTTGCGTTTTTGCTCTGTTAATATGCTTTGCGCTTACGTGTCACTGTAGTCATTTAACTACTAAATGGGCCAAAATAGGGCAGAAAAGGAGATAACAGTGTGTTAACAGCCTCCCTAAACCCCCTGTCACCCTCGCTTTAATTACATGCTTACTGAGGTCACCTAACAGAAGTGTTTATCTTATAAAATGACCATGTGAAGTCACAGCACACACTGAGCCATATGTAAGCGCTCGTTGTTATTGCAGTTTTCGCAGTGTTGTAGCCCTGCTCTTGAGATGTGCTCGGTGCAGGGTCATTCGGCGCAAGCTCATTAGCCCAGACCCCAGCAATAAAGCAAATGCAACCTCAAAGCTAGAAAAATTAGGACCCGGTTTTTATTTGCCAGAATGTGACATTTTGATGCTGTAAAGTACACTAATAATGGAGAGGGCTGAACAACAAATAACAAGCCCTAAAAGTAATAAATAAGGCTAAGCAACAGCGTCGAGGACAGCACAGAGGTCGAGAGGAGGAACTTGTATTGACTGCAAGCGTCAAGTAATGCATGTAAATAGCCAACATAGTGTTTGTATGCTAATAAGTTTATATCTGAACTAATTATCTTTACCCCAACACACAAATGAATGAGGTAGATTGTTGATAATAATAATAATAACAGATAAATAAATAAAAGCTTTAATAATAATGATGATAAATATATTATTGCACATAATGCCAAGGTTCAAAATGTTTCTCTTTTTTAAATTTTCTGTCAAACATGCCTTAAGTGTGCTTTTAAATGTGAAATCCTGTCACCAAAAACATGTGAAAAAACCGTCTGTGCACAAAGGCCAAGCCCAGCTCCATATTGACTTCAAAAATGTACATAAATAAATGAAAATAACTTCGTCCACACTCACTGACAGTGGAAAAGGTGCAACCTGCAACACCTAATAGGAAGAAATACAGTTGCAAAAGTGGCCCCAGTCAACAAGTCAGCCAATTTATAGGATAGGTTTATCCCTAAATTACCACTTTAGCTGGTAGAAAATAGAAGAGATGGAACTGTCCCTGAAGCCTGTATATAGCACTCACCCTCTCCTGATAACTGACACTTGTGTTCTGTAAGCCAGAGCTTAGTGTGTGTGTGTACACTTTTATACATTCTTAGAAATAAAAGGTTGAACCTAGAACCCTGAAGCTTTCTTTGGTTTATCCCTCTAGGGGAACCATTAACGGTTCTTATTTTGTTCTATAATAAGGGTATTCCTTATTATACAGGGTTCTACATAGAATCATTTAGGAAGCTATGAATTCTTAATTTCAAGGAACCCTTCGTGTGAATAAGAATTCATCTCACTGTGTGACACTGTATTGTATTGTAGTGTTATGACAGTTGTCACACAATATGTGTAATAACAGCTATCATAAGATCAGGGTTGTGGTAGATCCGGAGCCTATTCCAGGAACACTGGGCGTAGGGCAGGAATACACCCTGGATGGAATGCATTCACACATGTATTCACACACTCTTTCACACATGGGGCAACTTAGAATAGCCAATCCACATAATGTAATGTTTTTGGGAGGTGAGAGGAAACCGCAGAACCTGGAGGAAATGTATGTGGACCCAGGGAGAACATGCAAAGCTACATACAGACAGTGATGGAAACATCCAAATTCAGGATGGAACAACATACGCTGGTACTGTGAAGCAGCAGTGCTATCCACTGTACTACCATGCTACCATATGATATAGAAAACCAGGTCTCGGCGAAAAATTTTTAAAAAATGGCATGCAACTAAGTCTAATACTATGTTATAAAATGCACAAAGCTTATGCATGAAGTGGGCATGACTTAATATGTTAAGAAAAGAAGTAAACTTATTACCAAACTTATTCAAATAATGTAATGGTAGAAGTGAGCTTGGAAAGCTTGGAAAGTTGATATGAAACATCTACAGAGCATTCAAATGAAATCTGATATGTTGCTATGCAATCTATGCTCGTGCCAGAATGTTGGTGTTCAACATATACAAGGTGATGCAAATAAGTCGCATTCAAACCTTTTTTTTTCTTCATGTGAGACTGGGTTGGACATACAGTAGATTATGATGTAGAATATTAAGAAAAGGTACAAAAATTCAAAAATAAAAAGCAACTATCCAACGATCCAAAGGTCTTATATGTCATCAGAGCCATGACAATTGCAATAAAGTGTGTAAATAATGTGTAATAACATGCGTCTTAATCCATATGCTAACTAAAACACTTTGCAATAAATTAAAATTAAAATGTCAGTGTCAAAAGCATCATACCATCACCCATTATGACAACTACTATATCATGGCAAATACTGTTAATAGTAGTTAACATAACGCTATATCAACTGTTATGACAGCATATGACATGACATGACAGGTGAATGACTCGATTCATTTTCCTTGTATTGTACATTTACATATATCTCAAAGTTGTGTGCGGTTCAAATCAATTTTATTTGTACGGCTGTCACAAAGCAGCTTTAAAGAAATCCATATGGAGATTTATATTTAGATCCCTAATGAGCATGTCAAGATTTCAACACCAACAAATGGATCAACACCAACAAATCTAACAACAGCAACGCTAATCTTAAATCCCTCAATGGCCGTAAGAGATTCAGAAATAGATGCGGCAACTCATCAGTGCAACAGGATTCCTGAATCAATAGCACATTGCTTTGCATATTACCAACCTGACTTTGTTATGGGAAGCGAGCTTATTATCACCTGCTCCCCAGAAGACACGGTTGGCCTTTAAATATAACAGTCCCCTAAAGGCTGGTAGTCACTGGAACAAGCACTCATCAACACGTATTAATGTGGGTTGTGTGAAGAAGTGCAGACCCCTACTGGTCTGCAACGATGACTCGCTGCTCCTGGACCATCTCATCTCCATATGTATCTGACTGGACACCCTGCTGGAAGAGCATGGCTACTGAACAGAATCATGTCACGTTGGTATGATCACTACAAATGATCATCTCGGGTCAACTTTAATCATTCAAGCGTTAGATGGATGCCCTCTGGGATGGTGGAAACCAAAAGAACAGTTACCTCCAAGATTTGGATTGACAAAAATAGATTCTTAAGTGCTCCCTGATGAATACCTTTGCATACAGATTCATTTTTATTAATCCAGAATGGAGTGGACTGTGTTGTCTTATAGCTCATTGCTTTTGTCTTACAGCTCATTGCACACACATTCAAACATATCCATTTACACTATATTGGTGACATCATCATCTGCTGTTAATGTGTGGTGGCCTGGGAAAACCCTTCACATGGTCAAATTGTTTGACATTTCCAAATTACATATAGTTCTGAAAACCTTCCCGAACTGAAATATGTCTCTCTTTTGCATGCGTCTCCACCAAAAGTGAAAATGGAGAAAATGACATTTAAAGAAGCCTTTCCAACTGTGGTGCAGGAACATCACAGGCATTTTGACAACCAATATATGATTACAAACTGGCCATTTCACTGTCGCATGTCCATCCAAAAACTTGATCAAAGTGTGACTTTCATTAGCAACTGGCAAGGTTTTAGACATCTTTAGGTGGACTGACTGCCACATCTTTTCAGAAAGATAGACAGGGTAAGATTAAAAAGTAAACAAAACCATTTCCAGATCCTTTTGGTGAAATAAATTTATGTAAATCTCAATTTTCACCAAAACCTTTTTTTTTTTTTTTTTTTTTGGCTGTTTGTCAGAATTCAGCCACAGTGACATCCAGTGTGTTTTCCCAGTCCACCACACAAATCTGGACGAGCATGTCTGCCACTGTAAAAGCAGTATTGTCAAGGTTACAAGGCCATAATTTGCCAACGCTCCAAAGTGGCCTCTCACCATCTGTCCCTTTACTAGGTTTCGCCTTGGGACTCAAGAGTATATGCATGAAGGAGGGAAAGTTTGATGTGGTGATGGGTTGGCTGACCCCAAACACAATCTGGGAATTGGTTTCCATCATGCTCCACCATGCTCAGGCTGCTGAGGACCTGAAACATTGATTGACCCATCATCTTTACTGTTCATGGTACTCAAGAAACATTGAGTAGAAGAGTCAATGACTCACTCTTAAGTTTCTTAGTCCATTCAGATTTAATTTTTAAAAAAATCTTTAACAGTTGTTTGTAAATACCTGTTAGAGTGGAAATTTGGTATATACATTGAAGGCTTTCTTGGATTTGCATAAGAGAAGGGGTGGGTTTGGAGGAGGGATCCTGAGTGAATGCAGAGGATGATTTTGAGGTCATGCTCATCATTGGTGGCTGGAAAAGTAAACTCTACACCCCCATGGATAAACCCCACCTCTGAAGCAACATGGAGGACCTGGTGGTGGTGGTGGTGATGGTGATGGTGGTGGTGGTGGTGGTGTGGGGGTTTCTTCTTTTACTTATTTTTTTTTTTAAATAAGACAAAAAAAATCTCAGTCATGTTCCTGAGACTGACACTGTGCTGACACTGGAGACTCCTTCTATAAACGTTAAATAAACATCACCTAAAAGAACAGTGCACAATATTTACGCTTACACTTTTCCATGTTAAATAAGAAACACTTTTTTGTTTGTTTATTACCAGCTGTAAATTATGTGGTACATCCACCATATAAGTCCCTGTGAAAAAGCTGTTACAATAGAAACGATAATGTATTAGAATGAGCCTGTTCATGTAAATCTGTGATTCGAATTACAACTAGAACTACTGTCAGAACTGCTGTTATACAAAATAATCAACATTCTGACCAATCAGAATAGAGATGTCAGGGACTGGGAGGCGGATGGAGGTCGGGTATTTATTGGGCAAGCAGGTATTTATTGAGGAAAACACATATGTCACAAGCCAAGTGTAGAACAGGATTATCCACAAGCACGCAAACGAGAATAAGAGTAGGAATATAGATGAGAGCAAGAATAACCAAGACGAGATGGGGCAAAACACGACAAAAGCTTGACAATGAAACACTAGGAAACTGGAACTAGGTCATGTGAGGTGCTAGGACTGATGGGTAATGTAGTTCTTGTCAGGCAGTGACGTGACAAGAGAATTCTGAATTTTGATCACAGGCCTTTTTTTTAAAGAGATATTTTCTTTTTTTTTTCTATTGTCACTCATATTTCGGGTATTACACCTTATTACCTAATCCAAACTCAGGAAGTATGGGCATTTAACATGATGTGTGTACTTTTATCTGATTATCAAACTCACAACAAGTCAACTTTCCTTTCAGAGTGCCCTGAGTGTCTCTTCTCTTTCCGTCCATCTTTCACCATCTCTCTTTTACTGCTGAGTGACGGCTTCAGAAGCAGTTCGCAGAATGACTTTTCACTTGCACAATGGCCAGGATTGCTGTTTAATTTGCAGTTGAAGGGCATTAAGATAATACATTCATTTAGTAAATCTCGCCCACAAAAGGCTTGGCCATCTTTGCTAGCCGGGCTTTACAAGAGGAAGTGCTTTTGTCTTACGTTTGGCAATATTCATTTTATTACCTTAATTATACATTTATCTTTTAATTAGCATTTTAAACATTCCTTCTGGTAGGAAGTTATTGGTATTTCTTTTCCCGTGTTTATTCTTCACTCCCATTTACCAAAACCTTACTGGAAAATAATGGGACAGGTCATGGTCTCTTAGACCGTCTAATTATGAACAATTATTGAATTGGGATATGAGAGCGAAGTCTGGCTCGTGTTGGACGACTGCACTTTCAGGCCAGAGACAAGCGCCAGGGTCTAATTCCCTCTCCAGACTGTTTGCTTGTGTGTCGACCAAGCTAGGGTCGATGATTCAGAGCACACTGCCAACACGGGCCAATGGACAATAGACTGCTTCACTTTTTTTTTCCTCTTCGTTGTTTTTTCTGCCTCATGTTGCATGTCTCGTTCCAAAGAAATATACAGGAACCAGATCACTGAAACATAAAAACACAAATAAAACATGCACACAACACAATTCCTTGCATTTTTTCCTTGACTAATGGCCTTCTCCGTTGCGCTGATGCTCCTCGCTGTGGAATGCTTTCATAGTCGTCGGCTTTCACAGCATTGTGCTGGTGCAGCACCTTAAGCACATCAATCTGACTCGTTTGAATAGGTGCTGGATCAGTAGAGGATCAAAAAAGGGGGAATAAACACATCATCTTTCAGAGCGAGTGACGGAAGAAAAATGTAAATTGTAACTTTGTGTTCATTCTCAAAAAAAAAAAAAAAAAACAATCACTAACTTGAAATAAATTTCTCCATAGCTGAAGGCTGGAATACAATACAATACCGAAGCAACAAAAAAGGGAGTTAAACAAAAAAAAAAGAAAGAAAGAAAGAAAGAAAGAAAGCGAGAGAAAAGGAAAAACAGAAACTAACAAGCTGTGACATGCAAACTCTGATGAAGACTAGTGCATTTTTTAAATACTGCAATTTGACTTTGAACAAAGTGACTTTTGAAGTGAAGGGAGCTGTTTCCCCCTTTTTTTTTCCATTTTCCCCCTATATTTTAATGCTCCCCGCTCTATCATGCAAATCCCCATTCAAATTATTAGAGTATTAGAGCCCACAGCTCTAATGTCACAGAGACAAAATGAGATGGGGGACTTAAGCACCTAACGAACAATGAAATTTCAAAGCCCTGGGACAGGACAATTAAGCAGCAGGCTTAGCCAATGATGAAAATTTATTGCTATCTAATACATATTTCTATTTTCTGAACACTAACCAATTTGAATGTGATTAAGGGGGGAGGGTGGGGGGCTGTTCATTAAAGTATAGCAGCTACAGAGGTCTATATTGGAGGGTCTTTTGATGTTAAATTACAAATATGCACCCGGAATCTTATTTATTGTCTTTTTGGCCGCGTATTGTTTCTTTGGCCGCCTCTTAAATGGCTTTTTTAACCCTACTTACACTCATTCAATCCTGCAACATTAATGAGAAAGTGTGAGGACGAGAACCGTTCTTATGAGTTCTTATCCTCGTTTTTAATTCTTCCTCTTCATCCTTTCATCTAAATGAAATTGCCCCCCTATTGTTTCCTTTCTGCCCTTTTATTCTATTATCATAACACCAAGTTCTCATGCCTGGTGTTCTCAGAAGGGCAAATGCACCAGGGGTGTCTGGGTAAGGACTTTTGTGTGCGCATTGAAGCCAGGAATTACCTGTGATCTGTAGACAGGCGAAAGACTCCTGCGGCTTCGCTTCGTCTCCTCGGTTCCACCTGAAGCTAATAGTTCCGCCTCTGCATTATGATTTTGATAGAATTGTGATCGTTTCTAGAGGCGAGAATAAAGACTGAAAATGGTATACACTCCACATTGTGTTGAACTATTCAGGAACATGAGTGATATTTGACCATTCCTCGACCAGTACTAAACCTGGCTAGGTAGGAGGTGTAGGGCAGAGGTAGCTCAATGGTTAGGNTCGATCCCCAGCACTGCCAAGCTGCCACTGCTGGGCCCTTGAGCAAGGCCCTTAACCCTTAACTGCTCAGTTGTATACATAAGATAAAATGTAAGTCGCGTCTGCCAAATGCCATAAATGTAAATGTAATGGCTCAGGTCCAGTTTCAAACTGGAAGCGCGAATGCAACCTTCCAAAAGTTAACAGACTAAAAGTTATTTCAGTGTCATCCCGGTCAGATGAAGTCAGCACGGATATCGATACTGACCATGCATATATTCAGAAACCAAATCAAATTGATATGGAAAGCGAGAATTCAGAGAACGAGGGAACAATGAGGGCTTCGTTATTTACTCGCCTGTTAAAAGAGACGCCTTCATTTTCGGCAAAAGGGTGAAGAGCGACGCATGCATACATCTCTCTCTTTCAACATGGAGAGTGGTCGCCAATTAATTCCCTTTAATAAATGCAGTCTCAGGCACAGTTTAACAGGGATAAAGGACATTTTCATTAACTTTCTTTATATTTAATGTTCAATTAGTCCTGGGTATAACTGGACACTAATAAGATGGAAATATGGGCAGGAATTAATGTTCCTGCAGGAATAGACCCTTCTATTGGTATTCACCAGGAGCAGTCACTGGACCACGCCAAACCCTGATCATCTCTGATTATTAAAACGCATAAATATATTTACGGCACAAACACGGGATGGAGTATGCCAAATGCCGTAAATGAGTATAAACAAGATGCACTTTAACTGATTGTAGATATGAACCTAGGCAAGATTTGGTGAGACTACAATGGAATAGAGCAGTTTCTATTAAAAGAAATGATTAAAGGGACTGCTGATGCAGTATGTTTTATTTTTACCACAGTGCTGTTGAAGGTGTTGATTAATTTCCTATAACAGCAGCTCAGACAGTAGTTCCAAAGGTTTATATTAATGCATTCATTCTAATATGTTATCATTTCTATAGTAACAATATACACAGGGACTTGTATGGCAGACACTCCACAAAAGTGGATTTTTTTCTAACGTGTAATTGTCCATATGTTGATGTTTTCTGTAAGGAAATGTTCATTTAGCATTTTTGGAAGGAGTCTCCAGTGTCAAAGGTAACGCTATAACAAAGTTACACTTTAGGGACTTTACGTTATCCAGTTTCTTGTATTGTTAGTTTCAAGGGAGAGAGAGGAAAAAAAAAAGGCTGGTGAGAGAATTTCTGTTTATAACAGAAGCAATAATTGGAACTTACGTATATAGTGGATGATCGACAATATTATATATAACTCTTAATGGATAAAAAGTCAAACGTCATCCTTTAATTAATGATCATTTGTAATAATGGCAATTGCTGCAGTACAAGAGAAATAAAGCGCCTTGGGACATGCTGTTATTTTAAAGTATTACACAACAGGGTGGTAGGTTGTATTTTTCTAAGACAGCACACTCCGCTGTGTTTTTTTTCCCCCTTGTTTTACTCCAATTCTGAGAGTAAAAGGTTTCTAAAGGTAATTGCTAATCATGTTATATACAGTCATGTGGAGTTCTTGGATTACTGCATCCTTCCCTGAAAGCAGTACAGAATCATTTCTGTGATTTTTTTTTTTGTCACTGAATAACCTTAGAGTTGCATGTTTCAAGGCTGTGATATAATTGTTTTTGTTCCCTCATAAAAGGGGGATTACAGCACCAAATTTGGAATGAATGAAAACTGATTTCGAATCAGAAACAAGACGCATTAATGATGAAATGTTCAATGGTTAAACTCCGGCCTATCGTATTCAATTACAGCAATTACGAATCCAAACAAGACTGGGGAAAAATATTTAAGAAACGCTTTCGTTTTTTTAATATTTCTCTAGCAACGGTAACATGTCCACCCTCTTTCACTCGTTCTCTGCCTTTCCTTCGCACTCTGAGTGTGTTCAGGAGAGTTGGCAGGTGTCCAGGCCTGCGGTTGGAGAGCACAAGACACACTCTGTGCTCGCAGCAGCAGCAAGAGCAGGGCATGCAAAGCCACATCCTCTCGGATGTCAACTAAAGCACGCTGCCAGGGTTTTAAGAGAGATGGCAGCAAATGAGAGATGCTGGTCAGGAGCAAACGTTAGGGAAGCCACCAGAAAGAGTGAGGGGAGAGAGAGTGGGGAAAGTAGGATAGAAAGAGAGCGCAGAAGAAACAAAAAAAACAACTGGAAAGAAACTTAGGGCCAAAGCCTCCTGCATTCCTGGAGGAAAGGATTCTGGCTGAGGGAGAAGCAGCGGGGGCCTCTGAATCCTTCTCTGTCTTAGTGAAAGAGGGAGAGAGAGAGAGAGAGAGAGAGAGAGAGAGAGAGAGAGAGAGAGAGAGACAGGGGAATCCCAGCACTGCCACTGAGATGACCTGTTCTCTGGGAATGGAAGGCAGAGCGCTCGGACCAGACATCCTTAGACAGTGACCTCATCAGCGTGCACCATCATACAGTATGATGCAGCACAGGCCACATGTACTTCATCCAAATGTGAAAAAAAAACACACAATGTGTTAAATAATAAACAGTAGCATGGCAGGATAGCTTGTGGAAAATGCGTTTTCTAAATGAAAATATGTTAGTCAAATGGGGCTTTTATATATTTAGTATATGTGTAAGAGCGATAAAGCAGGAATCCTGAAGAACAGCAAGTCATGACCTCTGAAACTGACCCCTAAGACCACTGTAAATCCACAGTGTTAACATGCGTCATCAAGCCAACAAAGCGCAAGTGTTTCACACAACACAAACAGCCATTCAAGCAGAGTCTGTCCCTGAGCATGGCTATACATATGTGTGTGTGTGTGTGTGTGTGTGTGTGTATGTGTGTGTATGTGTATGTATACATACAGTGCGTTCAGAAAATCATCAGACTCCTTCATTTTTTCACATTTCTTTATGTTGCAGCCTTGTGATCATTTTTTTTTTCACATCAATCTTCACTCCATACCCCAAAGCAAAACCAGATTTTTTATCTTTGCATATATGTTTTTTTCCCAAAATGTCTTCCAAAATTTTTCATACTTTTGTTATATTATATTATATATTATATATATTTTCAGATAGCCTTTAAGAATGCCTTTAAGAATGCCTTTGAGAAATGAAGAACATGTTGAAATCACACACACACGCACACACACACACACGCACACACACACTCACACACACATTCATATGATTTTATATGAATTTCACAGATGTGACTTCTAAACAGTACACGTCACATTAAGTAAAATTCTTAAGTAAATGAAGTCCAAGGTGAATTCCCAGGATTTCCCAGGATTCCCAGGAAAAGGCAGACGCTTTCAGAATGGTCAGATTCATTTTCTAACGTCTTTATGTTCCACTCAAATCGCTCGATTTCTACAGTGATGGTAAACACTCAATACCCAGAGTAACTATTTAGGTAACTATTTATGTTCTATCTAGTCAGACTACGCTAACGTTACCTTGCTGCCAGTCAACAGCTAGCTAAAGGTAGCTTAATAGGAGTTTAGCGATTTCAGGAGAACATAAAACGTAGATGCACTCAGCTCATTATGGTTCAAATCCTCCATTTTGACATCACTTTACTTCATGGTCATGCAATCAAGTATGATTACAATTGTGAGCGACCACTATGAAAAAGTCAACTCTTCCCTGGGAATCCCAGATACTTCACCTTCCCCTTATTTTACAAGAAATATTGAGAAATCTTGAGATTTTTCTTTAGATTTGAATTTTGGGTTTTCATTTTTTTTTAAATCTCAAAACCCAAATTTTATGTGTTTAAAGGCAAATCTTACCCTTACTTCAAAACAAAGAAAAATCATTGGCAAAAATGTACTTTTATTAAATACAGCACATAAAAAGAAAGAATTGTCTTTAATGTGACACGTATATGATTCAAATATACGAAATTCATTTTCAGATACTTACGTCAGCTTCCACGCTCCATAACATCACCTTGGTCTGCATGACTGATGTTGTTATTTAGCTTGAAACAAGTCTGTATCTTTAATACGATTGTCAGGGGGAACAGCTGCGTCTGATCAGATAGGGCAAGCCTTTTAATTTGTCGCCTGTTTTCCTTTTTTTGTGTGTGTGCGTTAGCAATGCGGGCAGAACCCTGGGGGGTTGGAGGGGAGTCTGATAAAGAGCGTCACTGTAAATAAGCAATTAATCTGCTTATAATAAGCAGACACAAATATGATACACTGAAACCAGGCATGGCACAATGAGCCATGACCAATAGAAAAGTGATAGAAATTGTTGAACATGAGCATTTTTTGGTAATTCCTCAAGAAAGAATTGGAAACTCAATGCCTTGTGAAGTATTTCTGCCACAGTGGATTAAACATTTGGGTTTTAACGGTGCGAAAAGTGCAATACTAGTGTTTTGCAAACAGTCCAACAATGCATGCATCCAAAGTTTAAATGTCAAGATTGAGAAATTGGCTAAGATTATATCTTCTTGGAGCAATGATAAGATGTTATCATTTCTATAGTAACAACATACCCAGGTGGACACTAGGGCTGGACGTGAGTCCAGTCTTGAGATGTTTTCTGCATTGGCTGGGGCATGTCTTGATCTTGGGCATTGGTCTCGCTAAATTTGGTCTTGGTCTGTTGGTGTTTACTTTTATTTTTTGAAGCCCAGAGTTATAAAGCATAGTCTAATCAATGGTGCAATGCACGAGTGAAGCCAAATACTTGAACTAAAGGCCTTGAAAAGGATTTAATGGTTTTCAGTCTTGGTCTTGCTTTCACTTGGACTCGATCTTGACTTGGCCTCGACCCCTAAAATTCAGGCTTAACTTGATTTTGACTATACTCCTGAGCAAAAAAAAAGGGCCAAACTCAAAATGGCAAAATATGAAGCTTTTAATGGTCTTAACAACAAATTACTGGTCAGGAAATTAGCAAGAATTAAACAATTGGATAAAGGAAATTAGTATGCGAGAGCTTTTCCCTTTGCTTTCTTTAAATGTTTAATCCTTGTGGCTTTTGATGGGCTGCATCAGGTGTGGCATATAACCAAATAATGACTAATCTTTTAAGAAAAAAACATCCCAGAAGATTTTGGAAAATGTTATAAACCCAGACATGTGTTAGTGTTAGTAATGAGCATCACTCCTGAGCTGCCGGTGATCCAGACCTCCCCCCCTTCACTCTGGACCTGTCCACCAGAAATGCTTCACACTGCCGCGAAGACGCTTCAGCTGTTCTCTATGGACTACACAAACGCACATTGTACACACCCACACACACACACACTACAGTGTAAACCCGTATGAGGATGGGTTCTCTGTTGAGTCTGGTTCCTCTCAAGGTTTCTTCCTATCGCCATCTCAGTTTCTGGCTTTTCCCCAAACAAACAGTTCACTGGAGCAAAAGGAAACCAGCAAATGGTGGCACAGGAGCTCTCAGGAGTGCGATTTGTTTCATTCTTGCTAGCTTTCTGACCAATAATTTGGTGTTAAGACCTTTAAAAGCTTCATATTTGCCATTTTGGGCTTGGCCCACTTTTTTTTTTTTCCCCAGGAGTATAGTTCTGTTCTTAAAATTTTCTTGGAACTTGGCAGCGGTGGTCTTGACTCAGCAGAAGCTCCACCTAAAAGGATTAAAAATCATGTGTAATTGCTAAAGTGATGAAGTTTTCTGCGAAGAGATGTTTATTTAACATTCTTGTAAAGAATCTCCCGTGTCGGTGCTTTGTAAAAGGATCAGTATCAGTCAGCGCTTAAGGCTTTTGGACACGCGAAAGTCTTCAGGAAGTAACAATAAACAGATGAAAATGCTCGGAGGGTCCTTCTTTAATAAATAAATGAAATTGTTAGTGTTGGCAAAAATGCTGTAGAATAAGAGAAATAAAGCACTTACCTTATTCTGTTGCTGTAAAATAATGATTTTCAGGGTAGTACTGGCATCACACCATCCACCACTGATTGTTTTCCCTATAATAGCATGACCCGCGATGTTTTATTCCTTAATTAGTACAGTAATTAAAAACAAATACATCGAGAACAAATATAACTCAGGAAAAAATCTCACCCCCAATCCAATAACGACCAGAGTTAAGCTCGTCTCAATAAGGGGATAAGCAAAACATAAAAAAAAAAAAACCTTTAACCAAATCAGCATTGTTAATTCTACAACTTTCATGGCTTAAGATTCATCACTCTATAAGCATGAGACTTAAAGATCCATGATTATGCGTCTAATTTGCCTGAAATGCCCACTCACGTGTGACACTGATATTATCAGTTTTACAATTAACTTGAAAAAAAAAAAAATTGATAACCTCAAAATCTTCCTCCACTGAAGTAATCGGCTTCAAATTGGGCCCAGTGTGTGTCCCGGGCTGGGAATATACTGCAGGGATTTCTCCCTAATTAACACGCATACAAAGCAATTTGGAGCAGAAGAAGATGTTTTTGTTCGGCTGCTTCCAGGCGGATTCTTCCTTCTCACTTTCCACCACTTCCTTCTCTGAGGAAGGAGGCTGACGGAGAAAAGTGGAATGGATTTCTTGATTAAAAATCGCCCTTTGAAAAATTCTTCAGGCTCATGCGTAGAAGGAACACGAGAGCGGCTCGCAAACATGTCATGAATTCACATGTCCCAATATAAAGCATTGCATCATTGTTAATTCAGTTCATTAGGCTCTTCCTAGATGGAGGATTTAATTTGTGGTTGTCTTTTAGCGCAGGCGCGAGCTAAATTGAATCTCCAGACGCTGCTCTACACATAACATGTCTGTGTTGTCAACTAGCCCTCATTTCATTTTTCCCCCTTCTTTTTTTTGCACCGCTCAATAAATCAACACAGATTACAAACACAGTTAAAGGTAGGTAATTAAATAGGGGGCCTTCCATCTCTCGCTCAGTCTCTATTAGTGTTTCACTCCATCTCTCCTTCTCTCTTTCCCTCTCACTCAAACGCAAGGTAATGGAACCATGAAAGGGCCAAAACAAAGTATGGATATTTCAATATTTTTAAAAATTTGATAGCCATCATACAACATAAGAAGTTTCGTCCCAAAGAATGTTCTATATTAGCTTAAAAAAGGTTTTTAGACACTTCACTTGTGTATGTTTCACACACTTTTCACATGGACTGGACTGTTTATATGTAGTGTAAGTGTTTTTATTTTCACATGTGATTTTTTTAATATGATTCATTTATTGTTCAATTCAATTCAATTCAGTTTTATTTGTATAGCGCTTTTAACAATGGACATTGTCGCAAAGCAGCTTTACAGANAGATGATATGAGGAAGAAACCTTGAGAGGAACCAGGCTCAAAAGGGAAACCCATCCTCATCTGGGTGCAACTGGGTGCGATTATAAATAAATCTCTTCTATTATTGTGTGCTATAAGGACAAGTAGTGCCATCGTGCAACCAATAAATTCATCACAGTTTCCGCAAGAAGTCCACTTGGTTAAAATCTATCCACTGTCCACTGATGGAGTCCTGAGTACGAAGCTTCTCGTGGCAACCGCAGCCCCAAAGCCACTACAGCAATCGCAGTCCCAAGCCATTACAGTGCAGCTGTACAGTACGGGTGGCCCCAGCCCCAGCAACCCAAACGTTCTGTGATTTTGTACAAATGATTTGTTTCATTTCACATGATTTTTTTTTTTACACGATTTGTTTATTTTCACATATTCATTTTTCACAGTAGTTTTTATTTTTCATGTGATGTTTATGACCATTTTTAAAATTTTTATCACATATTTTTATATGATTTTTACACATAATTTATTTAACATGTATTTTTTTTAAAAAAACTTGATTTGTGCATTTTCACAACATTAATTTGTCTTTTTACTTGTTTACACGTGATTTTTACACATTTTTTTTTTTTTACATTTTTTTAATGTTTTTTTTATTTTTCAGATGTGATCTTTACTAATTTAATTTTCAAATTCCTTTTTTATTTTTTACACGATTCATTCTCACTGTTCATGTTTCAGTGTTGATTTGTAGGGCCTGTGGTTTCATTTCTCACCTGTGGTCTTCTCGCGTAAATCCTTTCCACACGTGAGCACGTGTTGTTCACGTAATCACGTAGGAAATGCGATCTTTCTGTGAGATTGTAATTTAGGCAGATTAATATACTGGGAATCGTTTTGAGAGGCATAAAAACGTTGCACCACATTTCTCTCTTTTCTGACCTTATTCGGTATGCCTTCCTCATTTGCCTCGTAATTAAACGAGTAGTCTGTTTCAATTAGCATGCTCTTTTTTCCCCTTCACATGCCTTTATAGAAAAAAAATTAATTAGTCAATTAGACAATTAACATCTGAACAGGGCTTTGTGTTAACAAGCCTTTTACAAGCAGTGGTAACCCTTCTGTAATGATAGCGAAGACTGCTGGCACCGAGGGACCCGCGCCAGGAGAAGGAGCACGCCATTTCTGAGCAACAGCTTGCTGCTCCATCTGGCCTGCGCAAGAAAGAGAGAAAGGGCCGGAGAGGGAAGCCCAAACAAAAACAAATCAAAAATAATCACCTGTTTGTTTTTGCGGTGTCGAATATTTACGGGTGAATCCTCGCCAATAATTAGTTCGTTCGCCCAGCTGTGATCGTTCAGCTGAGCCTTGGCTGCTACCAATATAAATATGGCTGATAGATTCAAGTAATGGCTCCTGGTTCAAATAAACAGACAGCCACCCATTATGATTTATCTTCCCCCTATGGTGCTAAATCATATCTGTGTACATGCTGCGTCTCCTCTGGATGGATAGCACTGCCGTGTGTGTGTGTGTGTGTGTGTGTGTGTGTACGATCATTGTCAACATAGCAGGCCATGAGTAACTGAAATGTGCTTCCTGAGCAGACATGGGAGTGTGTGGTGTGGGTGTTTGGGGGTATGGAAGTGAAAGTTTTGGGATATTTACAACATAGCAAGCATCGTAAGACGGGCTTTTTATTTAGGAAAGGAAAGGAAACCCTGAGATCCGGAAAAGATTCGTGCAACTCGATGGCAATTTACAGCGTCCTTGTTAGCTGCCGTTGGTAGTGACTAGCAGCTTGCTCTATTGAGAGAGAGAGAGAGAGAGAGAGAGAGAGAGAGAGAGAGAGAGAGAGAGAGAGAGAAGGAGCGTCGCTTCTCGAGAATGTTTATTTTCTCCATCTGTCCCTCTAAACAATCCCTTAAAAGGCAGCGGAGATGTTTATAGGCTGTTTGCAGAGTGAATGCTGTTTTTCTGCCTCACTTTTTTTTTTTTTTTTCCATGGTAACTTCGACCAAATTCAAATAAGCAAACGCAAGTGCTTTGGTCGAGCAAGTGTCGTGTTCCCTGTGACTGACATGACACTATTGACCCTGGGGAAGTATTTTTGCACTTTCTGCTTTAAGAGTTCAAAACATGGATCTAGCTTCGAGTCAGTTCTTAAAGCTGTATCATGCTTGCAGCTTGCAGCTTGCAGGTGCTCGGGCTTTCTGTAGCACGAAAAAAAACTGCGTAAATAAAAAAGTTTAAGGAAAAGACCGGACAGTGTAAAGAACGCTGTCAGATCAGAGCGGGTCATTAGAAAAAAATGCGAAAAGGACAAAGCATTTCTTGTGGCAAAGATCATATATCCAGACCAGCTGCTCGCCTTACTGATGTAGAATTAATAAAAGACAGACTTCTTTCTTTTTTCTTTGCTGTGGCTCAATGAATCGGAGACTCAAGGACAGGTTTTTTTTTATTTATTTATTTTTTTAATACCTTACATGGACAAGCTGAGTGTTGGTGTGTTTTATAGGTGGCAAATAAATACAGTTCTCGCCATTATTAACCTTTTTAAACGCATCTGTACGTGTTTGTCGGTTTGCGTGCGCTCATCATTGAGATTGTGGCCTCGGCGCCGAGCACCTTTATGATTGCAGTCTGTTCAGTGTTAGCACTCTTGTCTTTGAGATAAAATGCCACGTATAAACATCACTCCGACAAAAAAAAAGAGGTCTTAATGGTTCTAAGCGAGATTGCGTTTTCAAGCAGCGCCACAGGTCGTGACTGCAGACTACACACTCTTCACACGCTCCTCACACTCTCTTCAGACACATGGACTGGAAAAGACGAAAATAGACAAGCGATATCCAGGCGATCGAAAAATTAATGATAGGAAAAGGTTTGGGGGCATTTTGGAAAAAGTCTAAATATTAACTTTCACTACGTTCACTACATTAAAACAAGACATATGACTACTTGCAAGGGAGATAATCTGAAGTGTGCGAGCACTTATGGCCAGTTCATAATTCGAAGTGATATTATGGCCTAATATGCCTATGTAATATTGAATTCTTCCGCTTTTTATAACAGCATAGGGAAATCCTCAAGGTCTTTTTAATTAATTCCCATCATTCTCTCTCTCTGACACTAAAGGCACTGTGGACACAGATTAGGAAGGATGTTCATGAAAAATTAACAGGTTTATCTTTTCACTTTGACAACCGCCGGCGCTATTATATATACACCGCACTATATTTATATATTTTCCCACTTTTTTGTGTGTGTGTGTGTGTGTGTGAGTTGAGCGAGCTGAGGGAAGAACCAGCCAAAATGGCGATATATCCTACGTAATAAAACCAGAGTGGTTATTGTAGGAAAAGACAGTTTGCACCTCCTAAAGAAGGAGGAGGTGGAGGAGAGGATATGAAAGGGCTTGCTTCCAGAGCTACACCTTGGACGTGGTCCAGATTTTGGGTGTTCATCAAAGGACAATCCAAACAATTTAGATGATTATATGTGCACAGCTTGATGCTATATAAGCTATAAGCTAGGAGAAATTGTTTGATGCTTTTATGATGGATAACAATATAATATCCATACATACAATATATTAGTAATAACATATATTAGCTGTTGTAGTAGTAAATTAATTAGAGCATAATGATTAATAGTATTACTAATATATTCTATATACAATATTTTTCTACTAATATTGTATATTGTATATATAATAATTTAATAATACTATTAGCTGTTGTCATAGTAAATTAATTATAGCATAATAAGATTAATTTGTGATTGCTAAATCTTAATGTATACATCTTCACTTGTGCTTCAAGGGATTTGGGGGACAATTAATAATTCTACTCAGAAGGTATCATTCAGCTGTAGGGTTCTGCCTGTGAGAAACTAAATGCACCCTTGCCATTGTTCAGAGAAGACTATACTACATGTCAAAATGTCGACTTCTATTTTGAAAATGAATTTATCCAAGGTCAAGCGAGGGTTTTGTCAATTTCATAACACTGCTTCTATCCACAGCTTCTGTCACTATTCACTGAGGCATTAGCATGAAAGTTTGAAGCTGAATTAGCAGCGTAAAAGCTAAGTATTTACCATTAGCCAGAGTCCGCTAAGGGATTTGCTAAGAAAAGAATTTCACTATGCTGTAATGTATATGTGACGAAGAAAGGCTTCTCGCTTCTTTCTCTCTTTATTGATTTACTTTTGTTGTTCATCTCGTAGAAACATTACATCAGTGAGTGATTACTGAGTGGTGTTTTACTGATCACTAATTAACCTACTAGCTTCCAATGACCAGCTTTAATGCCGTCCTTCTACCAGCATTGACTCCGAGTTTATAAAGCCATGTAACGCAACATGTTTATACAACTCTGTTTTTTTTTTCCAGTGCCCAGCTCAGTGTCAGAAGCAGTTTTGGAGGGCAAAGCTCTGGGCAAAGCCCAGACAACATTAGAAATCGGGAAAATATTTATTTTTCAAATTGGTAAGTCTAATTTCCAACAGAGTCGCTAGCTCTTTTCACGGGAAAGTAGCTAATACGCAGTCACTAGTAGTCACCACATGATGTCATAGACTCATTTGCATGTTCATAAATCACCATGATCATTTCCATATCAAAACATGTTACATGAGAAAGAGTTTCAGGCTTTACACACTGGTGGTGAGTCGCCCGAACCTGCTCTCAAACTCAGTAACATCTGCTGTGCCAGTCACTCTTATTTAAAAAAAAAAAACATTACTGAAGGTGTCTAACACTGCTTGCTAAAATCTTATTGGCTAGGGAGGTCATGTGATTCGATCACGTTGTGTTGCTGCTCAAGTAGTTACAGCTTACAACTGCACTCATGTGCATAATTTGATTAAAGAGAAAGTCAAGCTAAAGCAGTGATCAGAAAATACTTGAAAAGATCAGCCTATACGTTTATCTAGAGTTTGCTCTATTTTAGTTGAGAAAAGTAAGAAATCCTGGACATAAAAGACATTTCCATATAAACAAGTGAGAAATGTGTGAGATGTGCGGAGACATGCTTACTGATTGGTCCAAGATGGTGCTGATCAGTCACCTTCTGCATTATGGTGTTTAAAATATTTTTATTCAAGAATAATTATATATAATTCCCCACAATTAAAGAACCCTAAAGGATTCTAGATCGAAAGTTTTTGTTATTTTTTTAAGTGTACTAACAGTAGAATTATTATTAGTAGTATTAGTATTTGTAATGTTAGTGTAGGTTTAAGTGCCAGTGTCAGTGTTACTATTTTTGGTGTTATTACTGTTATTTTGTTGGAATTATTCTTGCCAGGACTGAAGGGCTGCTGTGTGTGAGAGACTTCAGTGTGAGGTGGTGTGTAGGGTGTAGTGATGGTGGGGTAGCAGCCTGGAAAGCCCCACTGAAGGGAGCACTGAGTCACCACCTGGGTTACGAAAGGTCACTGACCCAGCCAAGCTCACAGGGGGGGTCAGGTCAAGTGTGTGTGAGAGAGACAGAGAGTGGGAGCATGGAGAAAAAGAGAGAGAGAAAAGGAGACAGGAAAAAAATAGAAGCAGAAGTGCTTGTGTGTGTGTGTGTGTGTGTGTGTGTGTGAGAGAGAGAGAGAGCAAGAGAGACCCACAAAAACACACACTCGTAGTTCCATGTGCTATATTTATTTATTTATTTATTGTTTGTTTGTTTGTTTGCATTCAATGTATTTTTTTAATGTATTTTTTATTTTCTGCTCCATCTATATTCCCTAATAAGGATGTTCAAAATAATCTTTACTGAGGCAGCCACTGCAAAATACTGATTGGGCGTTCCTGTGACTATTGCTGCTATACACACACACACACACACACACACCAATCAGCCATAACATTAACAAAACATTAACACACCTGCCTATTATTGTGTAGCTGCCAAAACAGCTCTGACCTGTCAGGGCAGTGTGAGGTGGAGCCCTCCATGGACTACTTTGTCCAGCACATCCCACAGATGCTCGATCACACTGAGATCTGGGGAACTTTGAGGCCAAGACAACATCTTGAACTCTTTGTCATGTTCCTCAAACCATTCCTGAACAATTGTTGCAGTGTGGTAGGGCGCATTATCCTGCTGAAAGAGGCCACTGTCATTAGGGAATACCATTGCCATGAAGGGGTGTACTTGGTTTGCAACAATGTTTAGGTAGGTGTTACTCATCAAAGTAATGTCCATATAAATGCCAGGACCCAAGGTTTCACATTGCCCAGAGCATGACACACCTCCGCCGGCTTGCCTTCTTCTCACAGTGCATCTTGGTGCCATCTCTTCCCCAGGTGACGCACACACACCCGGCAACCCACATGAAAAAGAAAACATGATTCATCAGACCAGGCCACCTTCCTCCATTGCTCCATGGTCCAGGTCTGATGCTCACGTGCCCATTGTAGGTGCTTTCGGTGGTGGACGGGGAGAGCATGGGCACCTGCTGTTTTGGAGATTTTGGCCCTTGTCAAAGTTGCTCAGATCCTTACACTTGCCCATTTTTCCTGCTTCTAACACATCAATTTCGAGAACTGACTTCACTTGCTGCCTAATATATCCCACACAATGACAGATGCCACTGTAAGGAGATAATCAATGTTATTCACTTCACCTGTCAGTGGTTTTAATGTTATGGCTCCTCATGTGTGTGTGTGTGTGTGTGTGTGTGTGTGTGTGTGTGTGTGTGTGTGTGTGTGTGTGTGTGTGTAAATTATTTTGTAAACAGAAAGTTATTGAGTTTTTTTTGTTACAGAAAAGATTCTCCAGTTGTGGAAAACTGAAATCATTGTGTGTCATCATTTATAAAAGGTGCCAATAATTCATAATTCTGGAATTTACTCTAGAGAGAGAGAGAGAGAGAGAGAGAGAGAGAGAGACTAACCAAAGAAACTAACAGAGACAGAGATAAAACAGGATGTGGAAGACATGGATGTGGAGACAGATTTGGTAGTATCAGGAATCAGGGAGACCCTGCTTGGCTCGAGGGCTCCGACGTAGATGCATTACTCTGCACAGGAAGCCGTCACACAAGCTCGGGATAGAGGGTGCTGTTTCCTCACCTCAGGTACTCTCACACACACTTCCAGCTGACTGCCCATGATTCATGAAGCTCCACACGCCAAGTTCTCTTTTTGTCTCGGCAATGAGAAGTCCACCTCCTCCGTGCAAACTCCTGTTAATCTCTCACAGAGGAACAGGTTGTTCTTAAAAGCGAGCAGGCTAATCCATCTACACAACATGTTTATGATGATGGCCTAATAATAACGCCAACGATGATTACAAAACAGCGATTCGGTTTCAAAATAGTGTCTTGACAATGCGTAAGCATTCCTAATGGAATTCTGTAAAGGAGCCAGTAAGGCATTGGTACAGAGGGACTTGTATAGCAGACACTCCAGATAATCTAAATAAAAAATGTGCTGTTACTTAACTAATTATAGTCATTGATATGATGAAGTCTTCAGTAAGATGATGTTTATTTAGCCTTTGTGGAAGGAGTCTCCAGTGTCAGAGCTTTTTACAGGTAAATCTATCAGTGTCAGAGCTTTTTACAGGTTTTATTTTGGAGAATTATTTTACTCTTCAAGAATCTAAGAGAACGTCATTAAATGTAACTGTAAATGGATAAAATGTACAACATGCTATTCTATAATAAATGCATTCTTTCATTTCATGTTTTATGACTTAACTTGATGTCACACTTGTTTTGCAGATGCTCCATAATATTACATTTAATTATAAATGGATAAAAACATATTGTTCACATTGTTCTAGAATAAATAAATTCTTAAATTTAAAAAAAATTATTATACGCCATCCCATAATTGACTCATTTAATTAATTTAAACTCATGTCATTCTACTTGTTTTGAGATGTTCCCTAACAACTGATTTTATATATTTTAATATATTTATATATGATACTGCAGCAATTTGACGATGCTAAAAATACTGCACCTTTTAAAAGTTTATAGTTACATTTAAAATCGTGAAACATCCACAAAACTAGTTATAACAGCTACGACGGTTCCAACTTTACCTCAAAGCACTGACAATGAAGACTCCGTCCATAAATTCTAAATAAATCTCGCAGAGAATGTAATCAAATCAACGATTACGTACTTTTTTATGTGGATAGTCCACCATAGAAGTAACCTGCAAACACCTTCTGACCAATCAGAGTCAAGAATTCAAGAGCACTATTCAAGTCATATAAGAAATTGATGATAAAAGGCTCATTGTTAAAGATCTTTGAAATGCAAGTTTGTTTGAACACCTGATTTATGTCCAATTACATTTGCGCTGTCATCCACAGAGAGCGTTCTTGTCGAATAAAGTCATAAGAAAAGCTACGACAGCTAAACACACCACTCTAACCTTAATCATCTGTAACGGTCCATAGGATTTGTCTCAAGAGAATTCTTGCCAAGTTGTATATGTGAGGTTCTACCAAGAAAACTACACCGAGAGATCGGGATAAGGAGAGAGAAAGAGCTAGTGACAGTTTTCTCTGAATATCAATCGGCCCCGACTGAGCTTAGACATGTAGCAAGACTTTTTTTCGTTCATTGTTCTCAGTCTCTCTCTCGCTATCTCCGTCTGTCTCTCTCTCAGGACACGGGAGTTTGATGGTTCCCACTGATTTTGACATCAGAGGGAGACTGACAGTTGACATTCTCTCTCTTTTCATAGTCCGTCCCATACCTTTCGCTCAATTGTCAGAAGAAAGAAGAGGGGAGGAAGGAGGGCAGGACGGAGGGAGGGGTAGCGTGGCATACACACTTTTCCGGTACACCTTCATATCTCTGATTACTGAACAGAAAAGCGAAGGCACTATGAGGTAGGGAGCATTGAGGCGGTATTGAAGCTGAGCTTTCTGCTATTGACAGCAGCATCCTCTTTTATCGGCCAGTGTTAGTGTTGTCACACTCGCTGTGTTTTCTTTAGAGCTCTGTGTGTGTGTGTGTGTGTGTGTGTGTGTTTTAACCCTTGTTTCTTATCAAGGTTAGAGTCGACAGGCAAAGGCATAGCCTTATTTAATACCTGCTGAGCCTGTAT
>CM074964.1:6364975-6380359 GCA_037577455.1 Pangasius macronema | reverse complement strand
TAAAGGCAAAATCACAATAACTCTGTCGTTGTCCAAATACTTCCGGACCTGACTGTATATTGACCAAATCCCAACAGTTTTAGAAACTATGGGGGAAATATGAAGCACTATGGAATGAATATGATATTATTCAGATACATGCTACCTCTTATATAAGCCAGTATCTATAAAACTGGACATGGTACTACATGAGATTACTTAAAAAATAGGACTAGGGACTGGGTGATAGTCTACAGATCATCTACTAAACCTCAAGACAGAATTAATTGGACCTTCCAAATTAAGTGAAATCAAAAGTAACATCTTTGATAGACTATAGGTCAGTTACATAAACTTTCAAAGATGATATTTTCGTTTACACTGTCATTTCACTTCAGGACTTTTGAATAGTACCCTGGATTCTGAACATATGAGAAATCAATTTTGAATTATTTGAAAAATTAGGTCATTTAGCTGTCTACCACAGTATATTGTGGTTGAAATCAAATAATGAATATGAAAGTGCAGACTTTCAGCTTTAATTTAAAGGTATTCATCCAAATCTGGTAAATATTGTAGGAAGCACAGCATTTTACATCTTTCTTTGCCTTTTAAGGGACCAAAGGTACTTAGACAAACTAAAATAATCATAAAGTAAATAGTAATTTTTAATACTTGGTTGTAAAGTCAATGACTGCCTGAAGTCTGGAGACCACAGACTTCACCAGACGCTGGGTTTCTTCCCTGGTGATGCTCTGCCAGGCCTTTACTGCAGCTGTCTTCAATTCCTGTTTGTTCTTGGGGTGTTTTGCCTTCAGGTCAATTGGATTCAGGTCAATTGACTGACTTGGCCACTGGAGAACATTCCATTTTTTTTGCCTTAAGTTGTCTTGGGCTGCTTTCAAAGTATGCTTCAGGTCATTGTCCATCTGCACTGCTAAGCACCGTCCAATGGTTGTTAAGCATTTGGCTGAAACTGAGCCGAATTTGTCCTACTGCTTTTGTCAGCAGTCACATCTTCAATACATAATAGAGAATCCACTGGCAGCCATACACATCCACACCATAAAATGAGGTGCTCACTTCAGTTTCTTCTCTTCTCCATACTCCTCTCTTCCCATCATTCTGGTACAAATTGATCTTTGTCTCGTCTTGTTTTTCCAGAACTGCACAGGCTTCTTTAGCTGTTTTTGGCAAACCCTAATCTGGTCGTCCTGGTTATGGAGCTTCTCTATTTACTATTGGTGAATTCTTTTCTTGATTGTTGACTTTAACACAGATCTTCGGAAGGATGTTCTTGATCTGGCCAACTGTCGTGAAGGGATTTTTCTTCACCAGGGAAAGAATTACTCTGTCATCCATCAAAGCTGTTTTCCATGGTCTTCAGGCCAAATAATGTACTAAATAGTTCATTTGGCCATGTACGCCTAATGTTTTTGCTATCTCTCTGATCGGTTTGTTTTGGTTTTTAAGCCTAACGATGGCTTGCTTCACTGGCAGTGACAGCTCTTTGGACATCATATTGAGAGTTTCCAGATTCCAACAGATTCCAAATGCAAATGCCACATTTGAAATGAACTCTAGACTATTTATCTGTAATAATAAGGGAATAAAACACACCTGGCCATGGAACAGCTGAGCAGCTAATTGTCCAATTTTGGTCCCTAAAAAGAACGGATCACATATAAAAAGTGTTGTAATTCCTACAACCCTCAAATTAAAGATGAAAGTCTGCACTGTGAACTTATATTCTGTATTTAATTTCAGCTCCAATACATGGTGGTAGACAGCTAAAATAATAACTTGTTATGGTTATTTTAGCTGTCAATGCCCAAATATGTATGGACCTGACTGTATTGTGCTATAGAAGCAAGCTGGTTGATTCGTAGAAAACTTGAGTTGCTGAAGTATGGACAAATTTTTTTTCATATATTTATGAGCTCTGGTACAGTACTTGGTTAAGGTTACTGAAATATTTTGCTGGGTACACATCCAGGGTATGCATCCCTATGGTCAACCAGTTGACATCACCTGCTGTAGATCATTTAATAAACTTTGACAACATCTAGATAAAATATAGAAAAGAATGGATAGGTTAATAGTGTAGAGGATGTGTAGAGGATAGCTACTAAACATCACCTACCTTGAACTGTTAACATATTATTTAGAATTAGCTGATATGCTGGTGTATGGGTCACCTGACAGTATATTGACTGTCTATAGATGGTGTACTGAGTGTCTACATTGGACTATCCAAATGAAGTGCAACCTTAAATTGTAAATCACACAAAAATGTAATTATTTAAATAATCTAGAATTATATACCGAAGAAGCAGAAGAGGAAATAGCAGTTTGGTGAAAATCTCTAAGTCAGTTATATAAGAATAATTAAGACAGTAATGTTAACAGACCTTCATGTAGGTTAATGGACCAACCTAAGGCAAGAAAAAAAAAAAATAATCTGTTGAAAAGCATATTTCTGCAGTGTAAACATTAAAAAGGATTTCATTTAAAGACAAGAAAACTCATGTGCTGCTGAAAAAGGCAAGACAAAGAAAGTTTTATGCAAATATAATTAAGCCGTTTGCTGAGTTATAATAATTAGATGTTTACTGCAGACGGATGTGCAATGTCTCATTACAAAGACTAAATGTAAACAGGCAAGGCTACACTGAAAGTACAGAGTGGGGAAAAAAAAGGAGGCCTCGCAGCGACAGTCTATGTGATGTGCAAGCGACTCAATTTATCAAGACCCTATTGTTGAGAGAGCCTAATTAATTTGTTTGTGTGATTGCTTTTTCCTGCAAAGCACACAGTGGTAAAAACAAAGCAGATAACCTCAGTCGCCTCCGAAAGAGACTCATAATCCCTCAAAAGAGAAAGTTTTCATTAAACCGGTGCTAAGTCTTGCACTGTTTTTTTTTAATCATGCAGTGGCTTTCGTTAAGCAACCAATTTATTAATAGAAAGAGAGGGTGGGAATAACAAAAAGACGCTGCATATATATGTGTGTGTGTGTGTGTGTGTGTGTGTGTGTGTGTGTGTGTGTGTGTGTGTGTGTGTAGATGGAGAAATGGACACAGTGATTTTTCCACCATTTAAAAATAAACAGATTAATTATTAATTATTAATTAATTATTTTTAGATAATACAAGTTTCAAAGTGTATAAGCAGTGTATACACTAAACACTTGTATAGTAACATATTAGGAATTTTTTTTAAACTTTTTTAATTTTCTTGTTTGTTTATTTTCCCAGTTTATACACATATTCTTCCTGTCAGAATTTTTATTGCAAGTGCCAGTTTTAAGATATTGTCTTAACGAGGACACAGTTGACTTATAATTGGCCTTTACCTGTGAAATATTGAAATATTGATATTTTCTGGACAAAAACCACCTCTGTTGAACTGCCATTGAAGAGACTGTCAGTCTGAAGGAAAAGCTTCTAAGGAAGTTAAAGCTAAGATAAATGAATTTCATACATCCCAGTAAACAGTCTTGGATCAGTAGTGAAGAAGTGGAAGCTGCATCACATCACCCAAGCACTACCTAGAGAAGTTCATCCCTCAAAACTCAGCAGAGATGGAGACTGGTGAGGGAAGCCACTGTGAGGCCAACAGTCCCTCTGAAGGAGGTATAGAGTACAGAGGCTGAGAGTGGCGTGAAGGTGCACCAGACAACCATTTCAAGAGCTCTGCATAATTGTTGACTGTATGGGATTGTGGCTAGAGAGAAACCATTTCTCAAGAAGAGCCAAGTGAAGTGGTTCAGTGAAGTTGTGGTTTTTTTGTTTTGTTTTGTTTTGTTTTTTGGTGTGATAAGACCAAGATAAAGATATTTGTTCAAGACGAGTTTCAAAGTGTTATATTTGGCACAAGCCTAATGCAGCCCATACCTCAGTTAACACCATCCCTACAGTGAAATATGGTGGTGGAAGAATTATGCTGTCGGGATGCTTTTCATCCTCAGAATCTGGGCTTCTCTTCAAAGTAGAAGGGAGAATGGATGGAGCAAAATAACCCAAACACAAGGCCTAAGCAATGTAAGAGTGGTTAAAAACAAAAGGGTAAATGTTCTTCAGTGGCAAAGTCAAAGTCCAGATCTGAATCCCATTGAGAATCTGTGGTACTGTTTGAAAATTACATTAAACATTCAACATCCAACCAAACTGAAGAGCCTGTCTGCCAGGAGGAATGGGCAAAAAACACTCCAAAATAGTGTGCAAAGCTGGTCAGATGCATTTCTGAGCTTGTTCACTTGTTCTATTTTCCAATTTTCCAACTCTTGAATGTGTTATGAATTTGGATTATGGATAATCCTTATTTAATCCTGTCTGCCTGCTTGTTGCGCCATGATATGGACATTGATTACAATTATTGGCTTGTCCTTAATAAATACCATGCTGAGTTTACATACTTGCATCCTGACTTCATGAGTGGTATGCTTCATAATTGTGTATGATTTTGTAAAACATTTCTGAAGAGCATTACAAAGAGGCTAAATAGCCTTCAATGAAATATCAGTAACAGGAACAATGGGAGACAGATGAGAAGAGAATTTTTTTTTTATTATTATTTTGTTATAGGATAGGTAAGGTTGTTAGACTAGTCATCACTGGGAAACTGTTTTAAAAAAAAATCATATGCCAAATAGTAAATCACAATTAGAAAGCAGGCCAAGTTGCTTCATTTTTCTCATTGGAATTAATTGCATCTCATGGAAGAGACACTAGCATTTTAGTCTACGCTAGAGTTTTAATTACTTTCATAGAATGATGGATGCTTTGTATGTCTAAAATTGTGTCCTCACTAGGAGGCTGTTAGATAGAAAAAGAAAGTAAACCAAAGAGTGTCATCCTTAGGCTGATTAATCTACATCTACAGCCGCGGTATAAAGCCCTGCATGTGAAAGATTCTATTTGAAAAAATATCTCTTTTTAAGGAGAATTTTGTGCATAATTTATTTCATCCAAAATAAATGATTATCTGGAAGTTAACAGAGTATTCCAAATAATAAAAAAGTAGTAGTGGAAACCAAGGTCTTACTGGTCATCTCAGACAGGACTCAGTGGCCTAGCTGTTGAAGTCTGTGCAATGCGAGAAGAATCAGCAGTAGAGAAAACAAAAAGCATAGACCTGGGCAAACCTTATCCAGACCTGAGCTAGAATTTCCAGATGCAGATGCTACTGCCCTGAGAGCATGGATTGTCTTGATGGTATGTCCAATGCACACTGTTGTACAGCCTTGGCAGATGAGATACTCTTAGTAAAGCCAACCATAAATATGCCTGAAGAGATAGACTGCATGGCAAAGAAAGCCTCTTAACCTCGTGCCTCCTACACAGTTGAAATACATCTGAGCAAACGAACATGTGGTGACGTGTCAGAACCAGTAACAAGAAGGGCCAGATGGACCGCACTTCACTCCAGCTGGATGATGTGTTCCCATGCCCCTGGAAAGCTTCCATGGTAAATTTCACTATCCGATGGGGAACAGCTCCCAAGTGGACCCCATTATAATGTGTGTAAAGATCACTGATTTGTCCAAGATATCTTGCTCCTGCTTGTGTTTTGAGTACAATTTGAGCCAGTCGTCCAGGTACGGCAGTATCCTGATGCTACTGACATGAGGGAAAACAAAGCCTATTGCATACATCTAAAAAACACTTGTGGCACTAGAGAGAGAGGCTGAAGGGCAGAACTTTGAACTTTGTTATTGATGAGGGAAAACCACTCAACCACACTAACAGCCAGAGGCCACATAGCCACAGGCCCAGTGGTCAGATGTGGAATACTAAGAGGGAGGTGGTACTAAGTGAGAATGGGTGGTGAGAGAAAAAAATACCTTCTGAGTTTCTAGAGATAATGTGGCAAACAGCAAAGTGGGTAATAGCTAATAAGGCTAGCATTTCTGACCAGGGAAGGATGACTTGAAGCTAAGGGCTGCCACAGAGCTGTGGAGCATTACATGAAAGAATTACATTCATAAAAAGGTAGATCATCACTGAGGTAGAAGAGATGAGAGAGGCTATCTCCAGCTTTGGATGGCAGGATCATGTCCAACTGTGGTCACAAGCTCTAAGCATAGAGACAAGAAGAAAAAAAAATGGCTGCATGCCTGGGGTATTTACTATTGCAACAGACATCACTATATAACTTTGGTGGAAGGTCTTGATATGGATTTCTCAAGATGCTGTACTTTATATATGGTCTTTTTTCTGCTTCAATCTACGAAGCATTAGGAGAAAGCCGATATTACCATCACACATTTGTAAAATAAGACATGTTTTATAGTCATGTTTTTTTTCACCTTTATTTTCAAAAGATACATTTGCAGAATGGGTGGCTTCTCTAATATACTGCTTAAAATGACAGAGTCTGACACCTGCTTTTAGCTAATATCTGTCAGACCTGTAAAATCTAATGCATTACATGTCCTTTATTTGTGCAACTGGTGTGAGGATGCTGCCTAACAAGAAAATAGCAAGCTGTAAATTAGTGTTGTCCTGCTCTAAAATAATTACAGCCATTCCCTCATTACCATTTTTGATTATATTGATTGCAAATGCACGGAAGCGAGGGATCCTTTCAGAGACTACAACAAAGATATAAATCATGATTTGAGTTATTAATATCTGCCGCGCTATTAGTTCAGTGATTTATGGACCTTTACAAAGAGGCTGATTAGAGGGGTGAGGTTGGGTAATCTTCTGAGAGGGTGCTTATTAACACATTATTTTACCATGAGAATATCAATGAATGCTGCCTTGTCATTATTGATGTCCCTCGAAGAGGTGGGTGTGAAGATACAGCCGTCTCTGCAGGCTTTGTCTGTTGTGTGTGTATGTATCTCTCCTCTACAGAGACACAAAGCTATATTCAGACTTCTCTTCTCTAGAGACTTCTGGCACATGCTTAGAGAAGGGGCTTTTTGTTTCCTGTGTACCAAGTATAATGTTACACAATCGCAGCTCCACAACTCCTCCAATTCCTAACCCAATGGGGTAACCGCTGGGTGTGGCTGATTATTCAGTGTTTTCCCACTGGTCCAGTATGGCCCTCCACTCTTTGGCTTTGTGTCATTTAATGTTGCATCTGGAGGAAAAGCCTTCCTTCTTCCATTTAACTAGCAAGCTATCCTCCTCTTTTTTCTTCATCCTTTGCCTAAAGTTAAAAGACTAAAGAATAAAGTTGAAAAAAAACGAAGAAAACAAAAAGTCTGAATGATGTAGCCTAATCCTTCGCAGGTGATCGGGACCACCGGTGCTGGCTGGGAAGAACCAGATAAAAAGAGGACAGGAGGAAATGCAGAAATACACTTCCGAATCCAGGACCCCCTCCTTTCTCTGTCCACCAGCTTAAGCATTTCATTCTTTCAATACCTGAACATAAAGTGACTATAGCAACCATTTTCACTTATAGTTTGGCTCTGAGAATTACTCTTTTCATGTAACAGACACATACAGTATACTGCACATGAATCATCTAATCACTCTGGCTTTTGCAGTCAGGTTTTATCTCTCTCCATTGAAAAAAAATTCACTTGCCACAGATAATAATAAAGAACTGGCCATTAAGATATCTAGCCTTGGAGAACCAATATTCACAAAAGGCTTTTGCATGTAATTAAATGAAATATGTTAAATAAATTATTAGAGATTGACATACTTTATCCACCACTTTCTTGTCATTTACAATAACGGAAAATGGTTTTGGATTTCTGGTCATAGTATTGTTTTTGTGCTGCCAGTCTGAGTAGGATAGAGGAATTGTGAAAATTGCAGGTGGGGTAGCATTACTGACACTAATGCCACGAGGTAGGTATTTGCCTGTGCTAAGTTTACTTCTCCCATAACTTCACATGTGACAAAATGTATTAACTTGGTATCCTCGGTGTCTTCTTCACTGTGTCTGGAATTAAATCATACTAGGATGCCTGGAAATAAAAAACTGGCAAAGGCAAGTAGAAAGACATTATGCCTGGGCCTTTTCAAGATACTCGTTAATATTTGCATATACACTGGCCTATTAACCAATATCCAACCTGTTCGCTTGTGGATGAAGACAGATAGGAAGTTCAAAACATCCTCAGCTGGAACCATTGATCTCACCTTCAAACCATATCCCTCTCAGTCTAAGATGCAGAGAACTGATCCCTTCTTCTGTGGGAGTCCACTGGTGCTGTCATGGTAGAATCAGGCATACAATTCACTACTAGATGGAATGATGGTGTGTAACGGGGTCTGGTTTCAAGCAGGGTCCCTGGCACCAGCTGCTCACAAATTCCCAAGAGTGGCTAGTGTTGTTCTGACCAACAGGGGAAGCGATGGCATACTTCTCACCCTATCCAACCCCTGGCCATGGATGGCTTTGTCATCAAATTGAAAAGTCATAATCTGACAATAGGGTGAACACTTTAATAGTGCACCACTTAGGAGCCAGATGAAGGATCACATATTGGATTTCAAAAGTTTCAGTCTTTATCTGAGCTTACTGTTTGTTATCTGATTATAAATCGGGAAATCTAGGCCTGGGCTTTTTAAACGGTCCATGGTATTCAGTGACCTTGCACTGGCCCCTTTCCAGATGCACATGAGCAGAGACCAACATAAACCTTGTAACATTATGAGGTCCATAAAGTGACAAATTGGACCAGGATTTGTGGTTTCGAAAAGTGTTTTATTGTGAGCAAAAATTAATGTAATTTATCATATCACTGTATGGCATATGTAATCTATATTGTGTTTCTAATAGTTTTATGTGGGTCATATAATTGTACGTTATGCAGTCCCCTTTTTAGCCACTGACATCACTCCACCAGGACAAGGTGATCCTGCTCATTATCTGACATCATCCTTTTGGGATACACCAGCTTTTTGAAGGAAAAATCAACCAGGTGTAGTTTAGGGACTGCAATCGCACATCTACATCCATAATAAAAGGCAGGAAGGTAAGGGGACAATGGTGGAATGCCTTTGATGCTTGGTGAATGCCTCCTCATCAGCCACTGAGCAGTACAATCAGGATACCACAAGAGTAATGAAATTTCTGTGCTGATTTAAGTTGGCAAACTGCCTACACTCCTACAGCTTCTGGCCATTCTGTTGAAGGCTATTGAGAATGCCCTCAGGAGACAACAAGTACCCTAGTACCTATATAAGTACCTAAGAAGCAATCTCTGTCCCAAAAGCTATTGCTCCTCCAGTGTCACCAAACAGACAAAAATGTAAATGCTAACCACCACAAATGGGGCAAGTACAGCAACTGGAAGCAAGGTTATCTTCGACTTCTCATTTTCAGATGTGAATGAGGTTGAACACAATTTGGAAATCAAGCATGTAGTAGATACTTGCTTTGCATAGCTGCTCCACTGTGGCAGTTGATTAACCATAAGTGTGGTTGGTATTTGTGTGTTGTTTGGGTGAGTACCACAGTTTACACTCAGATAGTCTGATCCTCCAAATACAAGCAAATCCCAACCTGTTTCTCTTCAAAAACCTGTTACCCACTTTTTTCACAGCTTCAGGGTTGAGGGAGACCAGCAGAGACTGGGTAATTAACAGTAGCAGCATGCTATCTTATTTCGTGCAGCAGATTATCCAGCCAGATTGGGAGTGAGAAAGTCTGGCCTATGGTTAGGTAGTCAGCATAGCAGGTGAGATCAGCTTGTACTTCCTGTTTGCACTTCCTCCATCCTGTTAATTTCAAATTGCAGTAGGTGTACTAGTCTTAGGTTGTGCATCAGGTATGAGAAACATAGCAAAAGAAAGCTATGTCGTGGGTACCATCATGCTTATCAGGTTCTGCTAGCTTGGAGTCATAGGAAACTACATGAATGCTCAGATGCTTTGTGGAGCTTAATGGCCAACAGAAGCACTTTCACTTAACAAGAACCTTGCAAGGCACTCACAACCTTTATTCTAAAAACAATATGAGTCTACATTGATACATCAAACACTACTGAGGAAAGTGGGTGAACAGATGAGACTGACATTACTTATAGTTAAATAAAAATTCAGAAACTACACTATAAACACACTATAAAATTATTAACGAGTAGTAATACTGACTTTTGTTTATTTATATTACCGCTTTGTTGAACACTTGATTCTGATTGTGCAGAAAATGTTGATTAATGTTCTATAAAACCATGGCTCTGACATTTACATACATTATCATTTCTGTAGTAACAGCTTACACAGCAACTTGTATTTCAGATGCTTAATTGTTCATATGGTGATGTTTTCTGTGAGATGTTTATTCAGCATTTTTGGAAGGAGTCTCCAGTGTCAGCACTTAGTAACATTCCAAGGAAAAGCTGTGACTTTTCATTTTTCCAACACAGGAATGTCTTCACGACGGAGTTCTTTGTGGTTTCTCAGTAACAGGACACGCAAAGAAATTAAGGTAGAGCGAACCCAAAACAATAAACATAGTATATTTTAAATGAAATGTCTCAGAACAGTCTTGAATGTAGAGAGAAAATTCATTCTGATCAAAGTTTTCCTGAGATGTCCTCTGTGACTTAATATTAGAAGTATTTTTGGATAGTGACATATGATTGCCGTTTCCTCACTTCTGGTAGGTGCGAGAGACACGGGCGCTGTATAGTAATAAAGCCAGCCCCTAATCAAGCCTTAATCTGACACCTTAACACCACAGCACCAGTTCTCCATCACACATAGCATGAGCATAGTCACTGGAAGTGTGGAAAACAGGAGGCCATGAGAAGAACTCCCACCTGCACCTACACTTTTCTCTATTCAGATCTCATCTCACAATGAATAAAAATGGGAGACGGGGTGCATACACGAACTTATAAAAAGTTCAGAACAAAGCACAAGCCCTCATTTTTGATGGTGAAGTCACATACATGCGTGATAAGCACTGTACAGCTGTTTATCCTGGCACACTGAAAGCCAGCTGTCTACCCATGTTAGACTGCCCTATCTGACTGGCCAAAACTTATGGCCGAATGGAAAACAACCAGCTATCTCTCAGTTGGTCAAAGAAACAGAATGTGGCTGGAATTGGTTTGGCCAGAGGCCACAAACAAATGGACGGGAGCTGTCAGATAGCAACGGCCAAAAGTGTAAGGTGGACCGGAGACGGCGTAATTGAAAATTGGTGTGCTCCGGGAAGCATGAAGGAAAATCACGTAGCCTGAACTTTATTTTTTCTGACGGATGGATGCTGTACTTAAGCAGGGGCACAGTGATGGTGGGGACTACAGAGAAAGACAGAGCAAGTCTCTTTCTCCAACCTCATGAGCTGATGGGCAGGCTGAGCACAGGGAGAGAAGAACGCTTAAATGGTGAGAGGTCCGGGGACTGGAGTGTTAAATCCTGTCAGACATGGCTAATGCTTAAATCTTATTCCCCTTTTTACAACAACACAGGATCAACAAAAGCCTCCCCCTGGCCAAAATCCTTTGAGGCAGTGACACAGAAAATTCCCATCCTGGAGCTTCCAAGGGAACAACAAACAGAGGCAGTAAATACAGCTGCATACATTTGGCCAGATAACGCACCCTCAACCCCTCCGCACTCTTCCCCGCTCCATGCTCTTAGGTCTGGATCAACACTTTTCATGCTTGAGCAGGGCATAGCAACGTTTTGACTTTCACAGTCTTGCCCCATGCCCTTCCTGAATGCCCTTGCACCCTCCCCTCTCTCTTTCTCTCTCTATCCTGTGGGAGGGCACAGTGGAGGGAGATGGAAGTTGGGGAAAGCAAAGGGGGCCTGGTTGCTTTAGCAACTCCCTTTGTGCTGATGTTCTCGCTCTCTTTCTCAATTCTCCACTCTCTCTATTTGCAACTTCTTTTTCGCTTTCCCGCACAAATGTGCAGCAGCACATGGTCGTGTGCCCTGAACACATGTGGTTCGCATACATGAGGTTGTGAAAAAAAGAAACAGTTGGCAGAGAGCACAGAAAAAAAAGACTCATGATGGTGTAAAATCGACAAGGCCAGATCCAAAGGTCCTTGTGCAGCTATCTGATGGAGAGATGGACAAATGAGAGAGCAAAGGAAGATGATGGCAACAGAGAGATGAGAGAAAGCAACAAAAAAATGGAAGGGAAAGAAAGGAGACTGATCTTGAAAGTGGAGGTCCACACTTTGCTTCTGTTTGATGTAATCCAGGAAGTTAGCTCTGTAACCCAAGCCCTGCGTTTTGAAAACTTGCACAGGCGCGAGCTGAAGGAGGCCCTTGTCTGGTGGGTGCAAGTTTTCCACATCTGTCTTCCGCATTGTGCCTGTCTTCCAAACAGCTTCCAAACGTGTTATGGCTGTGTGAGGTTTTCATGGAACACCATAACACTGATTGCATTTAAGCGTTAAGTCACCCGTATTGAAGTTAACAGCGCAAGCAAATTGTTGCACAATGTTCTGTAGCACATGCACTTTTTTTTTTGGTATGGTACACACACAAAGTCATGCATTATGCTTTCTTTTTGGAATGCAGACTAAATTGCTGAACCATTCGTTTGAATATTTGTTTATACTTACTATTTTGAAAACTCCTTTCCAGTTCAAATCTGTGCCTGATACTGCATTCCACTCTCCACTGCAGCACCTGGCAACTCTCTGTGAATTTCTCACTTTCTGTGTGAAGCCCAAACCAAACAAGGATGAACATTCCCAACAAAGTTTCTTTTCAATATACACACAGCTTGTGTCGGCACAAAACACTGGCCTCAGCCCTACATCGGTCAGAGGCCCTCTGTCGCCGTGTACCCCCCCCCACACACACACCCCATTTACTGTTAAATCCTTTATTGTGCAAATAAGCAGCGGACAACAACATAGTTCATACTCCATAAAAAAAAACTGTACAAACTACAAAAGAAGAACGCTAGGAAACCAGGAAATTACAATCAGAAACAATTTCAGAGGTTTTTAACTACATTATGTAAGCTAAAATAAAAATGAACTTAGAATATATGAAGATTTAGAAATGATGGTAAAGGTAAGGAAACATTTTGATGTAAATGAGTAGATCAGTGTCGAATATTTAGTCATAAAAGAATCTTCAGTTATTTCAGTTGTGTGATAAAATTCAAAATGATAAAATATAGAGTATATCTTATACATGTACATGAACACTCTAATAGTTCTGGAAATCTCTAATAGTTATGTCATTAACATTTATATCACAGTGATGCTGACTCTTAACAGTTTATAAAAGAAGAGAGTCGGTGTCAGAGCTTTTGAGGTTAAGCCGCTCTGCCACGTTTTCCACCACGGGAAAGTCTTCGGGACAGAGAATTCTGTGCTTTATGATTCCTCCGCAACAAGACAAGACATGACAAGCTGTATTTATTAACTTGAAGAGAGAGAAAAAATTAAAGGCTGGTTACAGAACGGCTATTTATAGCTGCTGTCACGTAAGGAACTAACTTGTTTTGTGGGAAATGTAACTATAAATGGATAAAAAGTACACCGTTCTTTCTTTCATAACTAAAAATTGTAATCGTCGCCAAATTGCGAGGAAGAAAGCACGTCAGGGTGCGTGACAGGAAGATAATCGGGGTATTAACAGTAACTCCGCTTCGCACCGCCCCTCTTTTAGAACTTTCCTGTAAAAATAAAATGCGCTGTCATGCTTTATTACTTACACAGATAATGACATCACAAAAATACCATGATCAGTATATCAATATGTTCCTGGAAATACGCTAAAAGCATACGTGTACCAGGCAAAGAATTTTACACGATCTATCAAAAGATAAGATGATGTAGTGAAGTACAAGTTCTTTAGTATTTCATATTCAAGATTATGCACTAGTTCTATTCTGTTTAAATATAAGCACATGTGTGATATTGAGCATGCTAACTGCTAAAAAAAGATTTTCCTCATGGCTAATCTCTTCTATTGATGCCTGTGTTCAGACACCATTCTGACAGATTTGATGTAAAATTAGCAAAGAAAACATTAAATTAGAAAAGAATGCAAAATAGAAGCATTTTCACCAGTCACAGACTGTTGGACCCCACAGTGTATACACGTGTATTTCCACTTCCTTAGCTAAATATGTTTAATATTTGCACTGCTGTGCATCATCCCTGTGTGTCATCTTCTTTGAACATCTGAGATGGTAACCATATACCATGACATATCCGCCATGATACTGAGTTGAACTGCTATACTGTGAATTTCTCATATCCTTTCAGCCTGATTCCATATCACACACGTTTACAGATGTTTAATCCACATAGGCGTGATCACAGGCGTCAGGTTGTGTACTACGCTCCGGAGCATATGGTCCGGCTTGTCTTGTTTTTCCGCACCATCCCATCACATGTTGAGATCACCTATTTAATTCAATTAAAACTTTTAAACATCGTAATTGGAAACAACTGCCTAGGAACACAGAATTACATAAACACTACTATTTCAGCAGATTGTATCTAATATTAGCCATCTGGCCCTTATTAAAGTCCCAAGAATAATAGCAATACAAAGACGTGAAGGCTTAAGAGTTGGGAACTATTTGGGTTAAACATTTAGTCCCGTTTTAATTTAAGGAAATAAACAGTGGTGTATTTATAGGTGTACACCTCAGCTGTGGTGTGATTGTGAAGTTAATGGAGCTGAAGTTATCTAGCTCTTTCAGTGTCCGGACTGGGAACACATGTCAGTCAGGGCGATCAGGGGTTGGTTGAAGCTAACCATTGTTTTTTTTGTTGTTTGTTTGTTTGTTTGTTTTTCACCATTTACTATCAACTATTGTGTTATACAGTTTGTACTGGCGCTAACCATTTAAAATTGATGTGTCTTGCATCGTGAATAGGATCATTTTTGAACACAATAGATATCACAAACCATCTCTACCAGATGATGGCTGATATTTTTTCTTTTTTCACCTCATTTTCTCCCCAAGTTGGTCACCTGCTAGTTCCCACCCACCAGCCAGCTCTCCCCATCACACGACAGCTGCTAATCAGGGAGGGAGAAGGCGAACATGCTTCCTCTTTTCTGTTTTCCACTCATGCTACGTCACACTCAGAGGAAAGTGCTTTCTCCCCTCTTCCACATACATGAGCTCAGAGACAGCCATGGTTGGCTAGTATCACTACGACTGAGCTGTTGGGATTCAAACTTGTGAACACTTTTCTGTTTGTCTATTGTCTATTGTCTTGTCTATTTATTTGTATTGGAACATTTAAAAAAAATAGGGAAATGATCATTTGTCTAATCACATGATTAGATGAATGTGCAACCCTTGATAAAATTGTGTCCTATCTTGATGCTTCCTTTTCTCCTTTTTTTTTTTGTTTTGTTTTGTTTTTCCTCTTCCTGGTCTGTCTAACCCCTGTGCACTATACACCATCCCATTCCTAACCCATAGGGTTCAATATGATGTCGGTCCACCTTTTGCAGCTATTACAGCTTCAACTCTTCT
>CM074964.1:6346619-6362649 GCA_037577455.1 Pangasius macronema | reverse complement strand
GCTACCTGCCCATGGAGGTAAGAGGTAAGTCACATGCTACCTGCCCATGGAGGTAAGAGGTAAGTCACATGCTACCTGCCCATGGAGCCTGATATGATGCTGAAGCTGAACCGGCTTGTCAGTTTACAAGTAAGACTGCTTCCTTTGGGTTGGACAGAAGAAATTTAATCCACAGTGTATGGCTAGCAGTCATAAAATTCAAAAAGTGACTGGAAAATGTGTGCACACTGTTATGAAAATAACAGTTTATCGCATTGATCGAATCGAAAGGAAAGGCTAGAGCATTCTACTTTTGAAACTGTATTTCAGCTCCTCAGTGTTTGTATATGAGGCCTCTGACACTGTGTGTACATCAGGGTTTGTGGCTTTCTCTTGGATGAGTCTTGGTTCACTGTCCCCTGATCGCTCTTTTTTTTAAATTAGAAAATGAGTTTCTTTTATCTTACGTCACACATTTGGATTGTTCCATAAACATTTCTGAACAAACTTGAGCAAAAAAAAGCAAATAACTGGGGGAGAATAATAGTTGAAAGAAGGCCAATCATGAAATATTTTATTATAATCTAAGCATTAAGAAGTTTGGAGTGATTTCTTAAGTACATTATTTCCCATCAAGCTATTTAGAAATTCATTCAGATGAAGGAGAGTAAAACAGGATATGTTGTCTTTTCGAGGTCAGAGAGGTTGTCCTTGAGCTGCCCAGGCTATAAAACTGCAGTACACAAATAATGATGTTTTTCTTGAAAACAGCTTTGCGAGACATTTTTACACAGCAATGCTCCATCAAATAGCTTGATTTGCATTATTTGGCTGTGAAGAGAAAAAGACGACAAAAGATTGAACACAAATGTGTTTTTTCATTCTTTTTTTTTTATAAATCTGATTACAGGCAAAAAAACTATTAATTTTATAAATATAGCAGTTTTCTCAAGATCAAAATGAATATGAAATTCCACTGTACAACTGAGTGCTTTCTTCAGACCTGAACCCCTCCTCCCTGGAGTTATCTGAATAAGACTATACAATTCACAGCAGTGACAGTAACCATACAATATCCATACATCAAACAGTGTCAGGAAGTTTGAGATCATGGAAGGACGCGGTATCCGCTTTCCTCTTGTACCTGTGTCTAGTAGGCAAGCATGGACAGGCTGAGGGGCTGCAGCACATCTTACAGGAAGCGAGATTTATATACCGTTGATCAAATTGCAGCTGAGTTATGGCCGGAGACTTCCCCTCCTCCCGCTCCTTGTCCTGCGGCAAAGCTCTATATCACCTTCAGCATGACGGGCAGAGTGTCTAACTCTCAAATCAGACATGCATTACTGAATAATAGAGCTGAATGAAGAGGTAGAGTTTCCCTATGGGGGATTAGCCTGTAGCATAATTTATAATCCGTAACATGTACGCAAAGTCATTCGTAGCCTTTACCCCAACAGTGCACTTGTCAATCAATTGGAGGAAGCAATGGAGGAAAACAAATGGTGATGAATGAGGGGGGGTGTTGTTCATGTTTGAGGTGCTTAAGGCGCTTTTTTGTTCCCTGAGCATTCGATTATAGCTATTTAATTGTGAGCCACATTACGGCAACTGAGTATTAATACTACGCACTAGTAGTTTGATTTTTAAGGGTGGAAAGTCCCAAAGTACTCGAATACCATCAGTCAGTGTAACAGTACTCTTTTTTCGAGTATAATTAAAATCATAGTAGTTTTACTTATACATCAGTTATTTCAAAAATAAAATCATTCAAATTTTCTATTTTATCACAGATGATGCATTTAAACCATAGAAAACTGTAAACCAACTAAAAGATACAGTATGGGCATATTAGAAATAATTCAATTTCAAGACCCAATCACAATAAAGCAGTTTCCTGCTGAAAGTCTACACGTCAAGCATCAAATGCTAGACAGAAGCAGTGGTGTCTGAGACAGTGGAGACAGTCCAGGTATCTTCAGTTTGAAATGCTACAAAGGAAACTGTGATAATGATTATAACGAATAATAATAATAATGGTTATAACGAATCACCAATAATGGCGAAAATGGCAATAACTCATTTTCCAAGCCAAAACCCATGGAGTAATCGGCATTTCACAGCTCAACCTAACCACCTGCAGAAACATTTATGGGTAGGCTATTAGCTAGCTGAGTGAGCTAGACTGGCTACAGTATGAAAGCTTTGTATTGAACTTAAGATATCACTTTGACGTTCGGTTGTGATTGCCTGTTGTGTGCTGCTACAGCCTTGAACTACGTAGCTAGAAACATTAGCATGAGCTAGCTAGCTACCTGGTTAATGCTACCTTTCTTTATATACTGTTGAGAAATGAGGTAGTGTTCACTTCAGCATAACTCGATGACTTAGATCACTAGATGACTTATTCATTCTTTCGTGAGTAATTTTCTTGATAACATATTTTACTCAGATTATTACTACAGTAGCAGGACTTTCAGTCGGTCTGTTTTGTACGTTTTTCCATCACTGGTTCTATTGTATTTTCAGTCAAACTTGTGATACCCCTAGGGTCATAAAATGCTTTTAAATCCTACTTTTAAATCCTGCATTGCAAACAGTCAACCCACATAATCAAAGAATGTCTGATCAGTTATCATTAACATGCAATCAGCATCGCCTCAGTTCTTCTAAGCGCTCGGCATTAGTGACAATACGTGATGCATCATTCGGCCTGCACCCTGCATACGAATACCGCCGGTGTTTGTTCAAAAGCATGACATGCGCCGAGACATGTCAAAATTAAAATTGGACCAAACACTGATGCAATTAAAATGCAAATTCGGGAGATGAGAAATTCAAACTCAGATACAGCCTACGGTAATGTGGCCAATCAGCTTGCGCACACGGTGATCAAATAAGCACTGTGGTGCGACATGGTCAACGTCTCTGATGGCACAGTATACAATATGATTATGGCGCCATAATTTGTGTCCGGCTCATTTTGACCACAACATTATAATTAAAAGGGCAATAAATAATCTTTTAATCCTGTACAACAGTGCTGGGGTTATTGCCTAAGATACAGTGCAGTTTTCCAGTGAATGGGGCTAATAGGGTTTGTGGGTGTTTAGTGTCTAAGTGGGTCACTGACTCTCAGATTGCTTGACTCTAAGGAGTCTGGTGGACTAGTCTCCATTATTAGCCTTTAATCTTGACGGCATGGGTACAGGAACACTAGCGGGTCTCCTGGCACCAAAAAACATTAAAAATTGCTCACCAGGGGAATGGTCACTGCATTCTTATGTTCCAATGAGATTACGGAGTGAGTAAAATAGAGTGTGTATATATAAAGTGAACCAATCGAATGTCTTCAAAGAAACGAATAGGACGAAGGCAAGAAAAATCATGTGCTTCTGTACAGGTGACTCATAATAGCTGTCTTTCAACAAGGTTAAACTCGGACGCAAAAAGGACACGGAGCATTCAACGTGTAGCACACCAAAGTACTTAACTAGACCATTACAGAACACCCAGTATCTCATGTCTTTTCATTGCGGTCTTAATGGCACCTACATTAGAGGCCAGTATTTTTACACTGAAGTCTCTCACTCTAAATGGCTTCTGAGTAATGACAAAGCGTTTCAAAAAAAACTGCGATAAAAGTGATAACAGTTAGATCTGATTATGCCCAAAGATACAGCGATGTATTGTGCTGGGTTGCGTAAGAATCTTTAGGGGGGCCAATCATTTTTACATTGAAGTTAAACTTGACAAGCAATCATTATAGTGGTAGATAGAGATGCTGATGATCACTTAATAACCTCTTCACATACAGCTGCCAAGTAGATTGCCTGTCTATACTCTCTGAATGAACTATACAATTATGCTTGCAAGAATGACTAGAAGGAGAAGGAACCAATTACAGAAATTATATTTTTTTTAAAAAAAACTCAACTCAGGGACAAGTTCTGTACGTAAACGTTAGCTAAAATCGCATTAGTAAAATCTGGAGTGTCCCTTATAATGCTTGTGATATAGAGGTTAAAATAGGAGCAGTGCTAAATGCTAAACGATGATCCCCGATAAGCAATACACAGATCTGCAAGTTCCAAAATGAAAAGGAAGTTTTTGAAAGTTTACAAACTGGGTTTTGAGGAACAAAAGGCCACTAACAATTCCCCTCCTCTTTTCACAACTTCTAATGATCTATTTTCCATATTTAATGCTCTCTAGATTGGTCCCTCCTACAAATAGCACACTGGTCTCTTTCTGATTCCCTCTGTAAATTGCATTGGTATCAGTGGACCATTGCTCACAAGAAGGGCTCATTTCCCTCAGGTTTGGCGTTATAACTCTCGGTACATCATTAGCCACTTCTAAAAATGGAGGAAAACTTCATCCATCTATGTCAATTAGGTTGGAAACAAATTAGTGCATATACAAACAGAACTTTTAGTTTCGTATGCCCTTGTAGTTCAAGCATAAATCTGAGCATACACTAGTAGCAGTTAGAGCACTGTGCACTTGGCTTTTGTCTCCTCACAACTGCTTTTCAGCTTAGAGAAAAAGCCCAGCTTTAAATAGGGTTAGCTGGTAACAGTTATAACTAGTTACCTAACTAGCAAGGTACACAAGTTACACATTTTGATAAGATCAAGGAAAGGAGTTAACAACAAAACAGGTGATTGGCTGCATTTTCATTTTTGTTTGGGTCAGGAAGTGTTGTGACTTTTACTGACTGGTAGTAAATGCACAATACACAATCACGCTCTGTGTGCTAGACTGTTTTGTTTCTTTGGCAATACTTGAGGGCATCCGTTGTTTTGCTTCACAAGCAGTTGTGCCAAGCTCTTGACCTGTATCTGCATGGTTTTATGCATTGCAACTGCTGCCACATGATTGGCTGATAAGATAATTCAGTGGTAGTGGTNTGATCGGAAGGTCGTGAGTTCGATCCCCAGCACCGCCAAGCTGCCACTGCTGGGCCCTTGAGCAAGGCCCTTAACCCACAACTGCTCAGATGTATAAATAAGATAAAAAATGTAAGTCGCTCTGGATAAGGGCGTCTGCCAAATGCCATAAATGTAAATGTAAATAATTCCATGAGTGAGCAGTTGTACAGGTGTTCCTATTAAAGTGGCTGCTGAGTGTCTGTACAGTACATCTCACACTGCTGCCATTGCACATGCTTTACATGTTAATGTGAACAACAATAGCAATATTGTTACATGTACATGTTGGTAGAATTCATTATCAAGCACGTGTAACAGGTATGAGGAAGAAAACGGTGATATTACAGGCATCTCTAATTGAATGGTAGTGTCTGCTGGTAAAGCCGGGGTTCTGTGGCTATGTTTTTTTTTTTTTTTTGTTTTTTTTTTGAAAGATCAGGTTTGTCAAAGAATGCTGTCCAAAAATTATAGTTTTGCCAGAATGAATGAGGGGAAAAAAACGCTCAGAGTGAAGTATCCAGTGCCTCTTTCACAAAGCGGCTCAACACAAAAATCCAGGGATATAAAATCTGATCCCTGACATCTCGGCATATCAGTGAAACATGCCATAAAACCGGACAGCTGAATTGTTTCATAGCAGATGTTTCAGTCCTGGACTGAGAAACGAATCACTGTGAAGACTTATCATTCAATAATACATTATTTACAACCAAAAAAGTAAAAAAAAACTGGACATTATTGCTTGATGTGAAATAAAAACAGTCTTTCATAGTGGACTCAAGTTTCTGGATTACACTACGCACACACACACACACACACANAAAAGTTCAGGCTGCTTCACGAAAAGAAGCAGATGCAATGCCGAGAAGCTGTGACCTTTACGGTCGCCTTTTGTTGCGCATCTTTTTTTTTTTCCTTCCATATTTCCGCCCCAGTTCCCACGTAAACAAACAGAGACCTCCATTGTGTCATGCTGTTGTAACACATGAGCATCTGGGCCCGGAGAACAGTATGTCAAAACTCCCTGCAGTAGAACGAAAATGAAGATCTCTTCCCCTTTTCTGTCGCTGTCCATCTTTTTCTTTCACTCTCTCTCTCTCCCTCTCGTTCCTCTCGACTCAATGTTTCTCCCACCCTCCCTCTCTTTCTGTCTCTGTCTTTCCCTTGCACTCTCCAGTTCTCCCCCTGGCTTGTCAGCTGCCAGGGGCTGACATCTCCTTTCATGTTCCATGCCCGGCGAGGGCTTTGAACATTCGTTTGATTCTTTTTAAGATAATAGCTGGTTAGCTGTCAGGGAAAGGATGATCAGTTAAAACCTTAATCACTGCCTGTCGACTCACATGACAGTTATTTTTTTTCTGCCCCTTTCCTCTGCCTTTAAAATTAATCCTGGGAGCAAGGCAACAACAAACACAATCGCAGAGTTTGTTGGGAGGAAACAAGGGAGCAAGTGGAGAAGGTCAGAAGAGATTGAAGGAGTGGGTTTGCGTTGTTGCGTTGGCTTGGTTTACTTTTGGATCTAGACTAGCCTCCTTCTTCCTGTGTAACCTGCCAACGTATCCTGCCAACCTAGGAGGATTTCTTTCTCTTTTCTTTTTTTAATCAACCTGATCTTACCCACCTGTCAGCATGCCACGCTGATGTGACATGGTCTGGCAGCTACAGGAGAGCTACTTGTAAGCCGCCAGAGAGAGGGCCTTGATCAATCAGGCCAAAACACTGTGAATTGTCATCCACTGACATTCCAAAGACCATGCAAGAGCATTATCCGGAAAGATGTGACACTGAAAGTAGAACTCGCGAAACTTACGGATAGTTTCGGCTCTGAGATCTGATTGGCCGAGCCATGTTCAAAGCCACTGGGAAATCCTCAATGTACAAACACCAGTGACTGCATCGCGATTCTGCATTAATCCACCAGGATTTCAATCAATCAACTGTTACACTTAAGCCATTGTTCTGTCCATAGAATAGCCTAATCTTTGTCCATTATGTTGCTTAGTAACCAATGTTTACTGTTAACAGACTCTATTGTATAGCAGAACTGTACAGGGAATATTATTAATAATAAATTCAATATTATATTATAAAGTGGATTTATTATATCATATCCTTTTAGTTGCTGTTTTATAAAAGCAATAAGGCGCTCAAGGACATCTGTGAGAACATCATTGTGCCAACCTCTCATGTTTTAGCGCTTCATTCTTCCACTGTAGGACTATTCAAGGAAAGTTTGTGATGATCCAGATAAGAAACTAACATGAAATGGTGACAGCAGCTATATTTTAATGCTTAACCAGTAGTGATTAGTTTGGGACTATAAATAAGTGCAGGTGTGCAGGGTTTTTTTTTTCAGTATGACTCAAAAATATTGCACACCTGCAATTTACAATGCTGCATCAGTCACTTTTTACTATGCAACTAAGCAGTTTTTGCTCCCAATATCACTGCTATACTTATTATTGCTACAATACCAAATATTTTGATAGCTTTAGGACTGTAATTGCCATGAACAGTTTTGCAGTCAAGTCTCCATAAGTGACCAGTTGATAACTTCCACAACATAGACTTTATGTCAAAACTATAATGAATTTCCTGTTTACACAATTACACTTATTGACCATGTAGTACACAGTTATAGAAGGGAATTATTTATAATTGCACTATTCGTTGTCACCCAGATGAGGATGGGTTCCCTTTTGAGTCTGGTTCCTCTGAAGGTTTCTTCTTCATGAAGTCTCAGGGAGTTTTTCCTTGCCACCGTCACCTCTGGCTTGCTCAGTAGGGATAAATTTAGAAATTTATAAGGTTAAAATTTATATCCTGAATTTATATATTTGTGTAAAGCTGCTTTGTGACAATGGCCATCATTTAAAGTGCTATACAAATAAAATTGAATTGAATTGAATTGAATCGAATTGAATTTTACAGTTTTACAGCCCATGTTCTGTGTATTCAATGTATACACAATATATATAGAGGAATTTAGAATTTTGTGTGCTTGATTTGGGTCCACATTTGAACCCAAAGTTCTCCCTCATGCATGTTTTGTGCAATAGACGTTGCACTCCCGACTCCTCTACAGGTGTGTGTCACCCCTTCTGTAGTATGTGAAAGCCCACATTGTGGACACACTGCTAAAAGGCTGCTGGCACTCTATCTTCTCGTTAAACCATGGACGACTCTCTGACCCTCCTGATTCATCTCTGTTTCCCAGCATCATGGCTAATAGGAGCACCGAGTACAATGAGGTCAAGCAAGGCCACGGATATACCATGTACAGAATTTCACAGAGCCAGCGGCAGGGTCCGAGGTCAGGCCAAATCCCGGTGAGGACGAAGTAAGGAGGTTATTATGATGGAAGGGTGATAAGTGACAAGGACAGGGACTACAACATGAAGCTGTGTGTAGGCTGTTTTGAGTGTGTAGCCTAACATCTTTCATGTTTTATATTAAATAAAAAAAAAAAGATTTTTATTTGAATAACTGATGCTGGATTTTGCGATTGATCTGTGTTGCTTCTTTCCTCTTTCCCTTTTTTTTTTTTTTTTTTTTTTGCAGTTTAGCTCCCCCGGTGACATTGAGAATGACAGAGTGTGGAGTGTGGCGGCAAACCAACACAAAAGAGATTTAAATGCATAATGTCTGACAACACAAAAAGTACGCAGGGGGATGCAGGCTTGAGTGAAATTGTGTATAAGCTGCCAGATCCACTGAGCGCCTCAGTTGAGGATCTGTGGAGGGATCCTGAAAGTCACTGAGTTAAGTTAATAGATGACGGGTGCTTGCTGAATGTGTCTCCTCGTCGCTCCCCTCTTTCATCACACTCTGACTTAGAAGTGACAGTGCCGCACCCGACAAAGGGATTTGTAAGTACACCAGGAGAATATACTTCAGTCCTTATTATTTCACATCATTCCCACTAATGAATCTTAAAACAAGATACGGCGCCTAAATAGCTCCGCTAGGCCCTTGTGGAATACACACATGTGATCTGATCTGGATATCAATGCTCATAACGACACATACACACACTCACACGTATAAAAAAAAAACAGAGTGCTCGTTCTTAGCTTGGCAGTGTTTGCAGGTCAGGAGAATGCCAAAATAAAGGAGAAGAAAACAAGATAAATTGGGGTTCGTGGCACAAAACCCCACTAATCCTTGAATTTGGATATTTGAAATGGAAGTTCTGCAGAGAAAGCATCAAAGACATCTCTAAATTAGCCTGTTAAAAAAAAGAAGAAGAGAGAGAAGCCTGGCGATTTCAACCAGTGTGAAAAAGACAAGGGAGCTGCAATCTCCTAGGGGCCCAGATTAGAAACATATACTCATTATTCTGTCTCAGTGGGTGTCTAAACCCCAAAAATCCCGCTTCCAGGGAGTGTGCCGAGACATGTTAACCCCAGCGCTGCGCTGCCTTTGTAGCTGTGCATCGTTAGCCACCGCGCAACCGCATCTCGAAGGCAAAAACTGACAAAAGTTGGCAATTAGATCTCTGAGAGTGTACTTGTTTAACATCACGAGAGGAACAATCCAAAATACATAAAAGAGGAAAGTTAAAGAGAGAAACGGGGCACACTCGGTTTATATGTGAAGATTCGCTACACTGCAAAAATATATATAATTTGGCAAAGTGAAAATAACTAATATTTCTCATGATTTAATATTATCTCATATTTTTCAAAATGAAAATACACCAAAGCAAAACACAGAAAAATGAGATTCATCTTGTAAATTTCTTCTATATAATAATAATAATAATAATAATAATAATAATAATAATAATAATAATAAATTCTATGAATAAAATAAATTAGTAAATGTGTCTAGAAATTGANCTGCATGAATTATTTATTTATTTATTTATTATGGATTTTTATTACTTGAATTAGTTCAAGAAATAAAAATATATTTCGAAATTAAAAAAAAAATAGGGGGGGTAGTTTGTAAATTGTTGCCATATGGCAACAATGTGCAGTAAAGGGTTAATAATCTTTTGATTTACAATATTTTTTTTTTTTACCAGATCATTGGGTTTCTTCTTGGTGACACAAGCCTGTGTGTGCTTATTAGAATTTGTTTTAAAAATACACAATTCTCAAACAATTCTACGGTTAGAAGTAGTGTATTTTCAGTGAAGCTGGAATATTAATAAAGCATCTGCTAATTGAGATAAAATAAAAAAGGAGCCTCTCATTAACCCCCATGACCCAGCAGCCTCAGACATGGTGAGGAAGAACAAGGAGTATTTACGAGATACGAGATATGAGAAGGTGGGGTTGAGTGTTACTGTCAGAGAGTGTTAAAGAGTCTGTAACCCTCAACCTTAATGAAATATGCTGGGCTAATTGTACTGTAGCAAGTAATCATCAAGTAGATCTCATATCTACAAGACAAAATTGCATGATCTTGTTGCGTTCTGTCATTTTTTTCCCCCATAGATCTATCAATATTCCGTTCTGACACGTTACCAAAATGAGAATAATGTGCTCAAGTCAGACATCAGTACCAGACTAAATCACAAAGACAGCAAATCCTGTTACCATTAAATCAAATAACAAGCCTTTTAATAATGTTCTGCGGATTAATCGTGTTTCGTAGACAGGAACAGTAAATATTTAAGATTCTCCTATTTTGCCCAGATCGAATTAGTGTTTATCTCATTAGAGGCTTGTCTGGAACGAGGAAGCATCCACGCCATGTGATCTCAGAAGTTTAGTAAACACTCTGTCCCTTTGGCTTTCAAGTCTAATGACCTAGAATGACTAACAATGTTTACCAGTAAAGAGAAATAATGAGAGTTTCTTTCAGATTGCTGCGTCTCAGCAAACGCCAGAGAGGAAGCATGTTGTGAGGGCGAGAAGCCCAGCACTTCATCAGCCCCAGCGCTGTTTTCCTAATTATGGATATAATTACAACCGAACTGAGTCAGAGAACTGACAGAACGACCAACCAAGAGAACGATTTGGAAGTTCCTTTTGTTTACGCGGTTTGCGTCGTCCTGGCTCAAAGACTCTGCAGTCGTTCTGCTCAGCATGGAAGAGACATGAGTTACGTCAGAGGTCCTGACCACAGTAATGACCCTTTCCTCACTCTTACATGAGAACAAAGAGAAGGAACCGTGGTGAGTTTCCTCGCAGACAAAGCGTGGAATTAAGGTCAACAAGTGGGCAGGGATGGTCAACAGGTCAGCAGGGAAGGACTAAGTGCATTGTTGTTGGAACAAGAAAATATGGATTAGGGTGGGCCATGGCGCTCAACCAAAATCCCCCACTGCTATTATTTATGCACATCCCACCAATCCCTTCATGCACTTCCATGCCCCCCACCCACCCATTCGTCCTTATGTCATGGGCTTGCTGTGTTCAGTGCGCTGTCATGTCTTGGTAACTGGCTGGTGTGGGTAGGTCCAGCTACCTTGTGCAGACAGTAGCAATTATCGCAATCAACAGCTCTGCCCAATTATAACTTCCTGCTCATTATGCCCTAGGGGCCCCACAGTGCGACTTACAAGGAAATTAAGTGGCCACCTCGCTTTGCATAACTTAATTTGAAATGACAGGGTATGACACGGGGGGCTTCTGACCCTGCCAGCAACCGGCCCCATGTGTGGCAACAATTTACACTGCCAAATTGCTTCCAGGCTGCCCTTCATGGAGGCAAGGATGAGCCCTTGTGGAGCACTAGCACCTTCCAATGTCCAGTACACTACCACAATCCAGTGCAGGAATCTTCCATTTCCTGCTTCATTCCTATTTTGACTATTTGGAATGCTGAAATACACTGGAGCAAGCAGGAGTGTGTAATCGAAACACAGTATACAATGGGAATGTAATCAGATACAAAGACATTATTCAGTATAAACTGGACATGTGTTCTAAATGGATATAAATACAGATATGAATAGGAGGATTTACAAAGCTTGCCATGAAAGTTCACAGGGCATCCTGTTGAGGCTAAATGTCTCCATAAGGACTGGGATCCCATGGGATACAACAAAAAAGTTGCACAAGTGGGAGGTTTTTCATTGTTATCCTGGTGTGAGTGAGCAGTAAGATATGCAATTAGTGGGTCATCACTAGTGTGCAAGGCATTTACATACAGTATCTTTATTAGGCCTAGTGTCAGCTCGCACTGGTTTAAATTAGGCTACTAGTTTGTTTATGCTTTGGGAAACAGAACTGAATAAATTTGTTTAAAAAAAAACACAGGCAGGTACAAACAAAATAATAACTGCCTGAGCGGGATTTAAAAAAAAGAAAAGTTCTGCATGCATCTCTAGTTCAGCCCAATTATGAACTGGAGTGATGTAGCTGAGGTTGAGGAACTGTCAGAGCTAAACTTTGGATTTAAACCCGAATGCAGATACAGACAAATAATACATGCAAAATGGTGAACATGGCTGCGTGCTGCATGGCTGGTCCCGACAGAAGGTAGCAGTTCCACCACTCATACAAAAAGCTATTTCTTTCAGACTGTGGTCTATTCAAATTCTATATTCTGCATAATAAATACATCTCAACTTAGTGCCTCACACTGCACAACAAACAATAAGATGCAACAAAAGCTCATTGTTCATTGTGGTGAATGGCAGGAATTCAATTAACATCAAGCGTGCACATTATCTGCAAGTTCCAGGTGAGGAAACAGGAAGCATTGTGAAACAAGTTCTTTAAATCGTGGAAGAAAATGAAGAGTCATGTGCTTGTTTTTTTTTTTTATTTTATTTTACATTCTGCTGAAAGAAAATTTGTTAAGGTAACTCTGCTCCCTGATTAGAACAAAGCCGCGAGAAGAAAATGCAATATCTCACGACGCTCGCTGTCTCTCTCTGTCAGACTCCTCACTGTTGGGGATTTTTTTTTACTTATTATTTTTCTCTAGTTCAAAAAAGGAGAGAAAACTAGGGGAAAAGAGCCTATTTCATTAATGTGGTACTGATAAATTGTAGCCAGGCATAATTAAAGTTAACAGATGAGGACATATGTAGAAATGTTTTGTTAGCAGGCTGAGAGATGGATGAAGGCAGTGAGTAATTGCTTTGGATTAATTATTTGGATACGGAGCGCTCGCGAGTGTGCCGCTCCTGAGGGGGTTCTGGGATAGCGGAGGGAAGGAGGGAGGGAGAGAAGGAGGAATGGATGAGAACGTGTCCATGGTTAGCGTCTCAGTCCAGGCACTGATAGCAGGACTGGCCCTAGCTGGCTGAGCTATTTAAAAGTGTGCTCAAAAACTCTGATAATCACTAACGAAAATGCCTGACCAGTGAGAGGGGGAAAAAAAGACGTTTCTCGATTAGAGAGGTTAATCAGCTTTGAGATGGGGGTTTCTATAAAAAAAAAAAAAAAAGATAAAATTTTTTTTAAATATATTAAAAAAAAAAAAGTAACCCGGCTCTCAAGATACCGAAGCAATTTTAAAAAAAAAAAGTTTTACATTTTTGCCCCATTTAAGAGCGGACTAGAAACTTTTCTGAAAAGGCAAACACACTCAAGTATGATACATACTGTAGGTTTACACTATTTAGTGTTAATTTTCACATGACAGTGCGAGTGAAAATCCTAGGACTGGTTTTACTGTAGTGAACATTGTGTACACATGAATCCGTGCACACAGCCACTGCTAAACAGTAAAAGGTGAAAAAACAACCCCCACACACTCCCCCAGCCGTGGTATTACTCTCCCAAGCATCCAACCGTAACCCCTACCTCTCACCCACAAAAAAGAAAGGCTGAGTGAATAGCAGTGGGGGGATGAAAAGAGACTCCCAGAGCAGGTAGAGCCATCTGTCTAAAATATCCAACCCAGATGTCAAGGAATCAGGCACTGGCCAGGATCGCCTTACATAAGTAGTTTACCATGTGAAGAAATAATTTTGTCATATTAATTGACGGTAAACTTGCCCAAGAATTCCGGACCCCTGGCTGCTGCCTCACAGGTGGCTTCTTTCACTCACGGGGAACAAAGTGGGGTAACCGGACTCTGATCAAAAGAAAGATTGACATAAATAAAGAGTCTTCAGGAATGCATTGTGCAAACAAAATATGAACAGGGCCTCCAAACATTCTTCTCAAACACTATGGGGGAGCCAGGGCTCAGAGCTCAGGGGGCATGAGGGAGGGAGGGGAGTAAAAAAAAAAAAAAAAGATCCATTTTCTATCCTCTATTAAATGGTGTATATTGGGTGTGTGCTCTGGAGCTACCCAGAGAACGTCAGCGAGACTATGGACAGTGAGGAAGAGAAAGAAGTGCAAAATGAATGCTTGGCTTGTCAGTGACAAGTGCACTTTGAAGTGCAAAGATGTGCATTGGAGCACCGCATCTTAGGTTTCCTGCTTTTGTTTTCATATTAGATTTTCAGTTCTAAACACGGACATTTTGCCGTGTTGAAATGAGGAGTGGCATCCAATCCAAAACATCCCGGGCTTTTGATATGGAAGCTCTAACCTTTGTTTGCTTGCCCAGGTTTACTCTGTCTGCCATGAAACGAAAAAGTGCCCCTTCGATACATTATGCTGGCTGCGCTCTCTGTTTGTCTCCATGTAAGGTATTAAGACTATGAAAGAAAACAACATGCCATTGCTTGTGTATACAATACCATAAGAGGACTTTATGGGTGACAGGGTTAGGTCAGTAAACCTCCTGACAAGGCCTCTACTTTTAGAACTTCCAAAACAGAGTAAAAAAAATGATAGATAAAAAGAGATACCCAACATAATGAAAATCATACACACACTACCCACCAAATTATGTTGTTATTACATAGCTACAACACTTCCCGATTACCAAAGCATCATCATAGCCACTTATCTAACTGCTTACATTGTGACAAGAAGAAAAGTAAAAAAAAAAAATCCTGGGTACATCATAGCAATGTACCGTTGTGATGTCGTGAATCAGTCTTCGTCATGTTATGGCAATATACTATAACTCCACAACGGCGTGAACTGGTACTATTCATATTATAGCTACATAACTTTTCGAACATGTCAGTCAATACTAGTCACCTTGTAGCTATGTCATTCAAGACATTTTGAGTGGGTACTATTCATGTTACAACTATGTAAGTTCATAAAATTGGGAATTAAGACTAGTCACTTTATAGCTACATACGTTTGTGATGGAGTAACTCAGTTCTAGTTACATTATAGCTACATAATTTCATGAGATTGTGAATTTGTACCAGTCACTTTATCACTACGTAAGTTTGGGATGGTGTAAATCAATACTAGTCACCTTGTAGCTATGTCATTCAAGACATTTTGAGTGGGTACTATTCATGTTACAACTATGTAAGTTCATAAAATTGGGAATTAAGACTAGTCACTTTATAGCTACATACGTTTGTGATGGAGTAACTCAGTTCTAGTTACATTATAGCTACATAATTTCATGAGATTGTGAATTTGTACCAGTCACTTTATCACTACGTAAGTTTGGGATGGTGTAAATCAATACTAGTCACCTTAAAGCTACATAATTTCATGACATTGTGAATTAGTACCAGTCACTTTATAGCTACGTAAGTTTGGGATGGTTTAAATCAATACTAGTCACCTTAAAGCTACATAATTTCATGACATTGTGAATTGGTACTAGTTACGTTATAACTACATAAAATTTGAAGGCATAAATTGGTACTAGTCACATTATAGCTATGTAAGTTTGTGATGGCGTAAATCAGTACTAGTCACCTTATATTTACATAATTTCGTGACTTTGTGAATTACTACTGGTCACTTTATAGCTACGTAAGTTTGGGATGGTGTAAATCAATACTAATCACCTTATAGCTACATAATTTCATGACACTGTGAATTGGTACTAGTTACGTTATAACTACATAAAAATTGAAGGCATAAATTGGTACTAGTCACCTTATATCTACCTAAGTTTGTGACTTTGTGAATTGGTACTTGTTACATTATAACTATGTAAATTTTGAGGTGTAAGTTGGTACTAGTCATATTATAGCTATGTAAGTTTGTGATGTTGTGAATTGGTAGAGGGTGAAGGAACGTCTGAAAAAAAAAGGGTTTTTGAGTCAGCCTGTTTATGCATGGAGAAAAAAAAGATGGTATAAAGTAGCAAAGCAACTCTGAAGACTTTTCTCC
>CM074964.1:6328632-6339015 GCA_037577455.1 Pangasius macronema | reverse complement strand
GAGTGATGATTCGCTGTGGCGACCCCTGAAGGGAAAAGCCAAAAGAAGAAGAAGAAGAAGAAGAAGAAGAAGAAGAATCACAATACCATAAAGAAACGATCACATTGATACAAACCTGTGAGATGCTCCAGAGCTGTCGTTACAGGAAATGAATCATCACCTTCTGACTAATCCGAATCAAGAATTGAATTATCTATCTATCTATCTATCTATCTATCTATCTATCTATCTATCTATCTATCTATCCATCCATCCATCCATCCATCCATCCATCTATCGAATTATCTATTCTAATTATCTATATCTAATTCAATTATCTATTGAATTATCAGTATATATAAAAATCTATTAGAAAATGAAAATCTGTTACAAAAACAGAATCAACCAAAAAAAAGAAAGAAAATATGACATATAACACCTGCCCTCCCAAATAATTCAATCCCCACTGCCTCAAAGGATCCATGCAGAACCCTGTACCAGAGCCAAAGAGGTGTGTATGCCATGTAATATACTAATAATGGAGAACTGTAGACATAGTAACGTCCATTTTTCCAAAAGGACAAGGAAGAACGTTTCCAAATGTAAGCTAACTTCATCTAGTTTGATACTGTTAGTTTAATAGCGAGTCGTTAGAGGGAATCATTAAGCTCGCGCACTGAGTGAAAAGCAAATCCCAAGCCGTCATACCACTGAAGTAAAAAATCGATGTTTCTCTCCGCCAGGCCTCATTATACCTAATAGATCTCCTCCTTTGTGATGATGGACCAGTTACTGTACCGTTACCAATGAAACACAGGTGTGTGTTCAGCAAGAGAACAGCACGGCCTGTAATCAGCATGTTTACACCAACTGTCTGCAGGATACTGACACTTTGCCTGAGCAAAATGGGCCTCACTCACTCTCTCTCTCTCACACACACACACACACACACACACGCACACACATACACAGAGAAGATGCAGAGAGAGAGAGAGAGAGAGAGAGAGAGAGACAGAGCAGAGACACACCACAGGTCCAAAATCACTCTTATTTCTTCTATCAAACACAGACAAAGAATTATACAAAAGACTGAGACAGGCTAGTCAAACAAAAAGAGGACAAATGAAAGGGGAGGAAGCGTGCTCATAAAATCCAGGAAGGCTGTGACAGATATTAAAACAGCGCGGCTATCCTGGAAGGTAATATGGAGAGATTAGTGGGAGAGGAGAGAGGTTGGAAAGAGAGCGGGTCACACTGAATTCTTCAGCCTCTGAGCTGTTTGCTGGCCGCGGAGACACCGAGACAAAAAAAGCACTGTGTTCCAGCCGAAACCTAACACGGCATATTTTCGGTGGCAGCTCCAGAAAGATACCAATCTTTCTCTGTCTCTTTACCCCTCACTTCAGGGTCCCCCTCGTTTTCTTTCTTTTTTTTACACACACTCAGTCACACACACACACAAGTTCTATGCAATATTCTTCCTTGGCCAACAAATAAATAGAGGAAATTTATAGCCAGAGTGTCAGTTCCTTCTACTTTATGACTCTTGGTTGGACGAAGCAGCGCAGGTCTGCCTGAAGACAACTCCAGCAGCTTGTTTAAGGCAGCGTGCTGGTCTGGAAATGTAACTTCTTTCCCACTGTCTGTCTTGTGCTTGTGCTCCACGAATAAATTAATAAATAAACTAAATTGGCAGTTTAACATCCTATTTAAGCAAGCTTCACTGGACATGCGATGGGAAAGCTAATATTTCATCGTTGGGAGATTTATGTGAGGAGCTTCAATACTTCACCTGTATTTATGCCTCTGAGAAATCGAAACCGTTCTCCTTTGACGGTACCGTGAACATTTTCGAGAAAGAAATCGCTCCATTATTTCGGCCACAAATCAACGCTTCCCTTTTGTCTCATACATATTATGTATGTGGGGTATGCTTTCCGTTTCCCACAGCATGACTGTAGAAGAGTAACGAGTTCGCCCCCATGTGCTATTTGTCTCAAACAATGCAAACACACTTATCCAACTTTGCCGTATACGTTTGGATCAAACTGATGGCGATCATTCACGCCTCATTTAAATATGACGAAGAAGCACTTGTGGATGAAGGAAGCGTAATTACAGCTTTCCTGCCGCTGACAAGCTAAATGTGCGGCTACTCTCGACAGCAATCTTCCCCGTCCGCGGTCGCTCACCTCCAATCACCGTACACTACAATTTGACTGTCTCGGTGCACTTCCTCGTGCGTTTGAAGGAATATGAGAGTTCTTTTTCACTAATGAAATAGCAAATTGTTCGAACCATAATAGGAAATTGTATGGAAGTGTTTCATTGCTTTTTCACTCTCTCTGTCAAAAACATACCAAGAGATTTTGTGACAGCGCCAAAAAAACAGAATATATGGCATTCAATCGCAAGGCTTCATGCACATACATCGACACCTAGGGGCAATTTAGGGTACCCAGTTCACCTACTGGCATTGGGGATGAAACTGGAGAACCCAAACAGCCATGAGGAGAACATGTGAACCTCCACACAGAGACTAACCCGAGCTAAGGGACCCTGGAGCTGCGAGACAGCAATAGGAATATGAATTAATGGTTAATGGAATGTAAATTGGGCCTAAAATATTATTTTCTTTCTTAAAAAAAATTGATTAGGTGTAATAAATATGTCAGTGAGTGCAATTTTCATAAGCAGTTCCTAAACCCGGTCAGCTGTAGGATATATGATGTGAGAAATGAGTCTTTTATTATGTTTTGTTTGTGTGTTTGTTTCTTTTGGTCATTTCTCTCAGTCCTCTCTTGCGATTCACATGCGTTCTGCAGGAATGATAAATCTGCCCACTTGTCTTTTTCCCCACAGAGGTGTTTAGGCTCAGCTTGTTCTTATTGAATGTTATATTTATCAGGACAGTTTCACTCTACAGATTGCCTTCCTTTCCTTTTTTTTTTTTTTTCGAGAAGAGCTAAACATTCTTACTGAATTTTCTCCCGGGCAGCCCGTGTTTGAAGTGATAGCAAAGAGAGGGGGCAGGAGAAGGAAAGAAAAAAAAAAATAATGCATTGCCATAAATTCATTACAGGGGCCCGGCAGTATTTATAAACATGGCGAGATGTTGTTTAAAATATCTGACTTAACAGATTACAGATATAAACTTTTTACTGGGGGGAAAGGGGCGCCAAAACGAGCTGTGTTTACATGGGGGGAGTCAAGGTACACAAACGCCTCCTTGGAGCCTTGAGTGACTAAAAATGAAATAAACATTCAATAAAATAAACACGGGGGCACTTGTGTATAGCCCAGGGTAGAAAGGGTAGAAAGGCTAGAAAGGCGGCTTTACCTTGTGGAAGGGGCTGCGTCTCATTTGCACTGGGTCATGTAACCTAGCTGTCTTCCCCTCTCACGTGCTGTTGGAGGACTTGGTTGTAGATGAGCTTCAAAGATGAGGCTCAAAGTGCTTACACACAAACACTCTCACACACACACACACACACACACATGCACATGCTCACACTTAGAGCTATGATGTTACAGCACCAGTAAGAAATGACTCAAGGGCTTTGAAGCACCTTTGGCCCTACTACTAAAGAATATACAGAAGTACTCAGTTGTAGAAGGGAAAGGAAATAAAAAAAAAAATCACATTCAATTAAAGAGAGGATGTAGTCGAATGAGAAGAAGAACAGTGACAGGAATAGCTCGTGCAGGTACGCTATGTGCCTCAGTGCTGTGTGTATTTGTCCTGGTTATTTATTGTATCTGGTCTGTAAAAAAAGACTCCCTAGAGACTACGTGTTTGGCAAAGTAGCCTCCCAAAGTGCACTTCCTGGCATAATGGCTGCGTCTATCCTAACAACGCAGACTCGTGCCAGGACCACCCGCTGGGCATCAGCACGCTGCCAATAACTAATGCCAGGTAAGTAACACAGCTCCTAATCATATCCAATCTCAATCACTCACAACATAAATGGAGATTTGCCTCCAATAACACAGCTGGCAGACAACGCAAAACAACGAGGGAAATATTTTCAGTACATCAATCTTGGATCAGATGTGAGTGAATCTTTTAATGCAGTTCGTGATCTATGGGGCCGTCGTTTGTAAATGAATTTGCGATTGAAAACTGTTAGGTTCGGCTTTGAACTCAAATTATTTACCGCATTCAATTTACTACGTTAATTAATTAATTGCTGTAAGTGACACAGTGAGTTTACATGTGTATTAACTGACATTTGTTGAAACGTGAACAAAATACTCCAGTGATTGGTGTGTACAGAATCCATGAAAATAAATCCAGATCAATCGGCAAAAGTGAAATTGTAACATGTTTACAAGGTTTCAATATTTACAAATATGAATTTATGGATATGAATACCTGAGATCTCATTGTAATGGTACAATGGTGCAGTTCCCCACCAAACTATTAAATAATAATAATTAATAAATAAATAAATAAATAAAAACAATTAATATATATATATATATAATATATATAATATATAATATATAATATATACAATGCAATTATAAAAGTAGTGTTTTTTTTATTTATTTATTAATAATTACATTATTTGTTTTATTTTATATATATATATGCATGTATATGTGTATGTATATAAACACAAGTTTAATGTTCCTTCTAGTGTATTAATGCTGTAGTTTGTTCATGTTAAATGCTAAGATTACACACACAGTTAAGACAGACAGCAGCAGCAGCACACTGAGCCACATGGAGAAAAAGTGGAAAAAAAAAAAAAAAACTACCTTTAGCACATTGTACACTACGTGGATTTTGCATAGATTTTTAAACGAAGACCCCGTATCATTAATAAATGGCCTGTGAAGTCATGCGAAGCCACGGTGTCCGTGATGTAAACCAGAGTGTCTGGGATTTGATGATTTTTTAATGATGTTCCTGTGATGGAGATCATCAGCTACTATCACTGTCTACTATCATGCAGTAATAGTTAGAAGCCTAGTTAACTGATCACTAGAACTGAACCAGCTACTAATCACCTTCGGTAAAATCATACTAACAGTCCTTTTTTAATTTTTAACATTTTCATAAAATGATATTAAGTTTTATGACATTAGTTACAATTCACATTGTTTATACTAGTTTTTGCATTAAAATCTGAAGCTTAATAACATAAAAACAAGTATAAACAATGGGAATTGTAACTAATAATAATAATAATAATTTATTTTATATAATTGTAATAAAATGTATAGAAAGAACTGTTACTATGACTTTACAGAATGTAATTAGTTTGGGTTCTCTGAGTGAAAGCCATGTGTAAATAATAATAATAATAATAATAATAATAATAATAATAATAATAATAATAAAAATAATAATAATAATAGCAATAATAATAATAATAATAATAATAATAATAATAATAATAATAATAATAATAATAATAATAGCAATAATAATAATAATAATAATAATAATAATAATAATAATAATAATAATAGCAATAGTAATAATAATAATAATAATAATAATAATAATAATAATGGTTCCTGTAAATAAATAAGCTCCATCCTGGTTGAATCCTGAGCTTGGGTTACTGTCTTGCATGTTTCATATGCTCTGCCCATGACTGTGTGGGCTTCCTCCAGGTTCTCTGGTTCCTTCTTAACAAAAACTAAAACACTGTAAGTGAACTGGCTACACAAAGTTGCCCGTACATGTGAAATTGTGTGTGTGCGTTGTTCCTTCGATAAACCCATACCATACTCCCGCTTCACGCCAGGTGTAACCCTGACCAGGATAAAGCTGTTACTGAAGATTAATCAATGAATGAATGAATATTTGTCTAATATTTGAAACGTTACGAAGATCACATACATAAAATAAATCTGATCAGATCAGTGATCATAAGGGGATCTGTGAAAGGTTTTTCGGACACTGAAAAGGGTCTGAAATGCAAAAAGCAGGTATATAAAGAGCTCAAATCAAAGCTTCAAGAGTATTTTGCTGAAATGTCTCTCGGTGTGGCAGACGAACACAGTCAATGTCTATGAGTTTTAAATCCAGATGGTACAGTAATAGCATTAATATGTTTAATTTAACTTTTTTCCGAAGCTGAAGGATCCTTCATGAAGTCTAATCCTAATCCCAAAAAGCAATGCAGGAAATACAAGATACAATCAGACATAAAATCTGATCATATAAAGATGATAGATTGGACTGAAGAAGTTTAACACGCAGCTTTAAAAGATAGTGGAGAAAGAAAAAAAAAAACGAAAGTGCATTTACAGACCGAGGGGAGAAAATGAGTCTGGCAAAAACAAGCAGAGAAAACAGAAAGGTTGGGCTGAAAGTCCTTCGCTGTTTAATGTCTCACTGACATTTCTAGCATCAGCCGGGTCCCAATCCCTTCCTTCTCTCTCTCTCTCTCTCTCTCTCGTGCTAGTCCTATCAGGCTACAGAAAGACAGGGAAAAAATCAGGAAAGCTCTAGAAAAAGATGAGACGTATGCTGTCTTTAACACATGCAAGGTCTAGTGACCCAGACAAGGTCATAGGTCAGGGTTCAGCAGAGGGGCAGAGAATCTGGCAGCTGCAGCTAAAGCTGTCTCCGATTTCACCCGAGCCTCAGCCTTTTCTCTTTCATTCTCTGAAGGTTACAGTTGGATGTTTGTGTAGTGCCTTAGAGATAGAGAGTGTCTCAATCCCTCTGTGTGTGTGTGTGTGTGTGTGTGTGTGCGTGTGCCGATTCACACACACGGCCCAGGATACTGTGTAATTTATAACTGGCCTGTTTCTGGAGTCACAGAGCTGAGGTGAAGCTGAGTAAACATTTGACGAGGAATTTAATAAGAACCTTTAATTAATTTTAAGACGCTATTCATTTGACAGCAAGTACAGCGCTAGTAGGGGCGACACAACGAGCCTTCAACAACAACTCCGGCATTGTGTTTCGATTCCACGTCACGATGTCCAGGTGTTAAGTATTGCTTTGGTCGAAAAATTAGCTTGCAGGCCAGCTGTTTTTGGGACACGTCCCAAACCAAACATTTTTTTAAAATCTACCTACTTTATTTTCAGAGCATGTGTCTAGCTTTTCTCCGAAGTGTTTACATAACTCTGTCACTGGCTCCACCTGGTACTGCCAGTGTCCAAAACCACACACACACACACACACACACACACACTACCTATACCTTCCCAGCCCATCTTTGCCCCCCCACCTTCCTCGTCCTACACAGGACTGCAAACATTTTAAATAACTCGATCAGCGCTAAAACAAATAGAGGTGGAAACGCTACCCTGTGACACATCTGTGTTCTGTTAAGGTGACAGGAAAACAGAGAAGGAAAAAGCAGCCAGGATTTGAAAGGCTGCCATTTTATAGAGGCTTTCTCAAAAACACCGCTGGCCTGGAACAGAATTAAGAGATGATGCTCAGTGCATTGACGTTTCTTCTCGCAGGACAAAACACGAAAATATTTTTTAAAGAAAGTAATATTTCTTTCTTTTTTTTTCAAAATGCTAACAGCACTTAAGATCGGATAGAAATCAGCACAGAGTTTAGTTCAAGGCCAGGAACTTCAAAAACCCAGTAACTAATAAATATGAATAAAATACAATGGTGTATGAGCTATTATAGAAAAAAATAATAATCCAGAACCGGATGGGGATAATATCACATCCTGAAGTGTTTATTTTCTCAAACACCACAATGAACAACATGTTATGTCTTTTATCCATTTACAGTTACATTTAAATGCTGCTATCAATGAGACAAGGTAGTTCCTGTTATCATTTAAACTATAGTAGCTATAAACAAGTATTCCCTCACTAGTCTCTCTGTTTTTCTCTTAAGAAAGTGCAAAGACTCTCACAGCTAAAAAAAAAAAAAAAGTACTGAGCACTACGTAGTGCTAAGACTGGAGACTCCTTCCATAAATATTATATAAACATTTTTATATATAATCTCCATACAGTGTAATTTTTTTTATCTCCCTACAAAGTAGCTGTTACTATAGAAACCATATTGTATTAGATCACACAGCTTAATATAAAGCTTTGTTTTGAATTACAGCCTTCTGTCCTTCTGCTTTTATAGACAATTTATAGACAATCAACACCTTCTGACCAATCAGAATCAAGAATTCAATAGCGCTGCCATGTAAAGTCCTTCAAGCAATCTAGATAACGTAGAAACGAAGGAGACTTAAAGCCACAGGTTGATCGAGTTGCGACGACTCATAGCGCGTGCCAGGGTTTAGCGTCGTGCGAGTGTGAGGTGTGTGTTTCCGACATTTTGAATCGTTTCCCAGATGCTCTCTGGGGTTACGCAGCCGTCTGGGGCTATAAGGAAGCCTGAGAGCTGACCCGTCTGTGTCTCGTCTCTGCTTTACCCGGAGAGGTTCTGGACACCGCTACTCAGGGGAGCATTATTCGAAGCAGGAGAAATACTTTTTTTCAGCCCCGTGCACTTCTTCAGCATTTTGTAACTCAAGCTTTCTGTGTGTTTCTTTTTTCCGAGCGATTTTTATCACCCCGATTATGACGCCTTACTCAACATCTCTGTCTCAAATGATGAATGAGTGCCATAATGCTTTAATCTTGTGACATCCGTGCTGCAGCGTCAAACCGATAAAGCAAAGTAAACATTTAGATTAAACAGTTCGCTTTAAAAGTGCACCGCCAACTCGGAGAAACTAAATAATAGCTCTTGCTCAAACACTAATCCTGTCCTAGAGAACACTTCACCTGTGCAAAGAATGCCTCCAAAATAGAAGTGTTCGTCGCGGAGAGTCGCGGGCGCTTACACACAGCACCACCTGGTGGACAGGAGAAATATCCAGACGCAGCGACTGATGGAAGAACGTTCTTAGATCATAAGAGTTCTTATTTTCGAAGCATGTCTGTGTGAAATATTTCAGACTGCTGGATCTGATTCCTCTAGTTCCTAGCTCCAGCTGTAAATGAAAGTCCTGTCCAAATAGAAAAGAGAGAGAGAACATAATAACAACTGTTTGTTGACCCTAGGACATTTGGCGCTTGCTTTTGCTCTTCGCGAGCATCTGGCTATTGTTAACGACGATTTAATGTTAACCCCAAGCTGTCAACGTTTGGAAAGATAGCAGGGATTGCACACTGACATAACACATAACTCCAAATTAGAGGTGCCATGACTTTTGTCAAGCACACACGACCTTTATCGAGACTCCAAAGGAGAGTGGAAGGCATTATTTCCAGATCAACTGTTTCAGACTGATATTCAACTTAGACAGGATAAGTAGGGGTCCCTGAGGAGAATGGGGTGCTATTTAAACCTGCTAATGGTGTACAACTTACAGGACTTTTTTCTTTCTTTCTTTCTTTCTTTTTTTTGTGATAGGGCTCAAGCTAGCGATGCTAACCGGACCTGTAGCCACCTGCAAATTACAACTTAGTACTCGAAGAGTTAAGAATGTGTTTCTTTCAGCCTATTGTTGGAGTGTGCAGGTCAGGCAAGGGGGGAGGGCCGAATAGATTGTGCTAAGAGGCTTTAATCCCCCCGCCTGTCAAGCCCGAACCCTGCTTGACGTCCCATTGATGTGTAACAGAACAAAACAGTGGGCCCCTCGCTAAGCTGCTGCCCGGGCCCCATTCACAGCGACAGGAGAGCGAATTCTTCAGCTGCTCAGATCCCTCTGTCTTAAAGGCGCAATGTGCAAAAAGTCTCAAAAACAACAACACAACAGCAAGGTGGAATGCACAAACGGCAAAAAGAGATGATTATGGAAGTTTCCGTGTCTGCTTTTTTAAAGTTACAGGTGTAGGACCAAAGCACAGAGACAATGACACGCTTGTTGCTGGAATATTTGAATTTCTTTATAAAATGGGGGTCAAATTTATTTTTGAAACAATATTCAAATTGGGTAATCTAGCAAAATAAAACATAATTTTTTTTTTACAATTATCATATTTTTAAAAGTATATAGATGTATTAACTATTTCATACTTTATGTAAAATATTTAAAAAATATGAAATAAAAATAAAATAAATAAATATGAATATACATTTAAAAATGAATACATAATACACCAGAATAGTGTATAATTAATTTTATTTTTTTTTCCTTGTAATACGTCACTGTTCAAGCTTTAATTTTTTTTTTTTTTTTTTATCACGGATTTAGATGAACAAATTCAGCACATTCATTTCCAAAATGTTCTTAAATAAGGTTCTGAAAATATCTTTCCCCCAAACCATTACTAATCTCCTTAAATTTTGGAAATAAGATTAAAAAAAAATAAATAATTAAAAAAAAATTTTTTAAAAAAGCATGGTAAGTTCCACATGACCTTCTCGAATATTTGATCCAAAGCATCTCAGATTGCCAAGGACCATGTGATAATTCTGGCACAATTAAAACAAATTAATACAAATTGAAATAT
>CM074964.1:6294771-6315264 GCA_037577455.1 Pangasius macronema | reverse complement strand
TGGGCTATGGTCTTAAACTTTTGATCAGCTGATGAACAGCCTGTTTGAGTTTAAATGCAGTTTTCAATAAACTGACAGTCTCTATTTTTTTGTCTCTTGTTCCTTTTTCTTCTTTTGACATTTTGAACCAGTTCTTACAACCTGGTTATGATCCACCAGCACAAAGTGTGAATATTTGTAATGTTTCCCCCGGTCTTAAGATTTTGTTCAGGAGTGTGTATATAAAGTTTAAGACTGAGAGTCAGAACATAAGGCTGAGTTATTATTATTATTACTATTATTATTATTGACTGTAATGGCTAGTCAGGATCCTCACCTGTTTGGAGGCATGTCAGTGGAGAACAGCTCGATTTCTGTATCTGCTAACAGCACAGCTTTCATGCCTCTCGTGCACAGAAGACTGTCGCAGTAAATGCAGTTCACTTGTGCAACACACTTATTCTTAAAATTCGACGTGGACATCGTGCAGCTCGATCAGACAAACCCTGTAGATCAGATCAGATCAAGCACAAACCGCTTACTCCTTACTTCCTTTTAAAAAAAACTAACGTTACCTGCTTGCGGGTTATTTAATTGAAACCGGAAGTTAGCTAACGTTAGTTACCTAACTAGCTTTCGTTCTAAATTTAGCGCTCTAACATTTAATGAATTAAGATGTATCTCATTGAAAGCTTTCCAGATAACTAGTCAGAAAGGTGTACAAAACCAAAATGTCACATTTATACATTACAACGCAAAGATGTCCAGCTAGCTACACCTGTCTGTTAAAAATAACAAAGCAAGCTCGCTAGTGCAGTAGCATTCACATTGACTAAACATAATGGATGCTTACTTATTATTTTTCTTAAACCCAGACGAGTTTTCATAAATTAAATCTACACTTAAATCGCTGCTAAATTGAGAGAATGAACTGCGATAACACCATATAGTGAAATAAGCTACGCTATCCAAACAAACCTTTCAACAAACATGCACTTCCTGAAACATTTTCAAAACGGCTCATATGCGGCTCCGATTGGATAAAAATGATCACGTGAGCAATGATCTCACAGACCCGTATGCAGTTTGCATATCTGCCTAATGTGTAATGTGTAGTTTTTTTAGTTTTTAATAATATTCTGCTCACACATTGTATCCAAATTTCTTATGAATAAAATCATATAAATAACATGCCTAAATCTTAGCAGTCCAAAATGTCTGCTTATTGTGCAGTATGAATTATTATGCGCACTACGTAGTGCACAGGGGTAGGCAGCACAGATCCATTTGGGATTCAGACTCTGTAGCGGATTTGAAGGAGTTCAGGTCACTTCCGCTTCAGGCGACCAATGGCAAAAGATGGGGGTTGGAGCTACAATATTTCCACGAAAAAAGGCGGGGTTAGAGCTGGGAAAAAACTCAGATAACCAACTCTACCACATCTTGCGAAAGAATTCTGGATCAAACTGAGCTGGAACGAGATGCACTAGACTAGAGGAATGGAAATTACCTCTCAAGGTAACTGTGTGTTTTTGTATGATTGCATTAGATTCATGAGAATCAGAGGTGTGGAGCTGTATTTATAGTAGTGCACTGTTTTAAAAAAAATGAGGAAACAAAGTGGCTGAATGAAGACGTGTGTGTGTGTGTGTGTGGGAGACACATCTGGTGGACGCATTACTGCTCAACTCTATCACCCTTTAAGTATATAACAGTATAGAAAAATGCACAGGGCGTGCACGTGACTTTTTTTCCCCCTCTTTCACTTAAGTTCTCTATTTAAAGCAGTAGTATACTGCTGAACTCTACTGTCCTATATATGTATATGATACATGTATATACTATGGTATATGATATATGTCCATGTATATAACAGTAAGAGCGAACTGCACAGGGCGTGCACGTGCCTTTTTCATTTAATAACTTCTCTGTTAGAGCAGTAGTATATTGCTGAACTCTATTGTCCTATGCATGCAGGTGTGTATGTATGTATGTATGTATGTATGTATGTATGTATGTGATACATGCATATGCTATGTATATGTGTGCTATGTATATAACAGTAATAGAGAGCTGCACAGGTCTTGCACGTGCCATTTTTTTCATTTAACAACTTCCAATTTAAAGCAGTAGTATATTGCTGAACTCTGCTGTCCTATGCATGCATGCATGTATGTATGTATGTATGTGTCTGATACATGCATTATGCTATGTATATATGTGCTATGTATATAACAGTAATAGAGAACTGACAGGGCGTGCGCGTGACTTTTTCTTTTTGTTTGTTTGTTTATTTCATTTTCTTATCATATTTAAAGCACGTGCTATACGCAGTGCGCTGGAAAAATGAATGCATGCTCACACCTTACCACTGCTACAGTATGTATGTACGTCTAATGTCGGACTTAACTCCAAAGTCGGACAACAAACAAACAACGTCCAACGTCACAATACGAGGTTTGTGAGCGGTATTTAAACCCAGCCCTGCAGATTTCCGGACACAAGCCCAGTCTTCTGCACTGAGGAGCGCGTGCACCAGCAATCCTCTGCTGCCTGAACGAAGCCGAGCAACTTTTGGATCTCGCCTCATCACGTCCTCTGGAGTAGTCGGGAGGGAATGAAAGTCTGCTCCGTTCCTCTCCCGGTTTTCGGCGAGCACCGCGCGAGGAAATCACGTTTGCAGCTTATCATGCGGGGAGCTCGAGCTGCGATATGAAACAATAATCATTTGCTCGCTTCCTCCACTGCTGCAAACCCTAAAACAACCTATATTGGATATCGTAATAACACCCACAGGGTGGAAAGAGCTCTTCTTCTTCTTTTTTTTTTGTTGTTTTTGTTGTTGATTTTGGGTTTGCTTCTGTCACACGAGCGCAGTTTCAGTGCTCGGCGTATGAAAAGCATTATGACGTCTCCAGCCAAATTCCGAAAAGACAAGGAGATTATAGCTGAATATGAAACTCAAGTGAAAGGTAAGTTGCATCACTTCATATGACCAGGCTCTATAGGCTAGTAAATCTGAAATAATTGCCTTTTGTAAATGTATCATGGTCTCGTGCACAGCTAGAGCTAACGTTGGGTTGAGCTTGAAATCAAGCCATGTTTTAAATCCTGTCCTTGATCATAGATCCTCGTTTTTAATGATGTGACGTGATGTGATGTGATGCTTTGTAGCTCAATAAAGAAATTCTACCTTCTGATGCTATGGAGGTGTAATGCATAGGCTGTTTGATGTGGCAATGATGTCAGTGATGATCAGCTGAATTGTCATCTCGATTGTAATCATCTCGCAGTTGCATTAGAAAAAAAAAATCTATATCCGTATTTATGAAGTTGCATGGATATGGATATGGATATGGATGTGGATTATAGGTATGATAAGCACCCTGTATGCACGAGGCAGGGCGTTTTCTTTTTTACCCCACACCTCTGAACACTACGTGGGATTCAGTCGATTTTCCCCCTCTGCTGTTAAAATCAGGAATTCCTGCCCTAATCAGTCCCAGGCGCATTTTAAACACTAGGCGATAAACAGTATTATTTTTCTTCCCCGTATGGTTTTAACACGTTTCCACGCCTGGAGCACCAAAAAGGAAGGATGATGATAAGCAGCAGTGTTCCTGGCAACCTGCTAAATGATGATCTTCTATTAAAAAAAAAAACAAAACTGCTCTGTCTTTAATGAAACCACCGGATTTGATGCCTAAAATCTGCATCTTCTTGCCTTTCTAAGGTAAAGGCTATAGTAGCTAACAATACCTCCCCCTCCTCCCTGCAGCTATCCAGATGTGAAAGCCAGGACACGAGTGGGTGTGTAGACCTAAGTGTTAATTTGGGCCATAACCTCCCCAGAAATTCACTCGTATATTCTAAAGTTTTCCTAAAGCAAGGACTTAATAATAATAATAATAATAATAATGATGTGATCCTCATAGAGAAATCATTGGTGTATGATCAACTGGCAGCGTTTATGGATTTCTGATAGCTATTGTTCATGATCGATGGGATGTATAGATTTTATATCTATAATTCAAAATCCCAAAAGAGCAATACATCATATTTTTGAATGAATGAACAATTTTTAATCAGATTTTTTGATTTTATTAGACTGTGAGATTATTTCAGGCTTATTATTATTATTATTATTATTATTATTATTATTGCTTGTCACACTGTACATCATGATCCGAATAAGATCTTGGCCGGATTCTATAAGAGACTGTACAATAAGGTGGTCTCTATCCGTCTCACAGTGAAGCTCCTCGCGATTAAAGAAAACGACTACGTTCTTCAAACATATAAACATATATGCTATATTATAAACATTCTTCAAAGTGATGGATGGACATTTTTTTCTGTACAGTAAGTTCGCTACTGTCACTACCGTATTCGACACCATTCTTGTATCGGTGGCTTTAAGACGAGCGTCATAGCCGCGTGCCACGCTGTGATATTAATCAAACATTCAGACACTTTGACGTCAGCTATTTTTGGTTGTGTCGCATTATACGTTCTGAAACTGACCATCTCAAATCTCAACCAGAGAATGCTTTTGCGACATTTGTTTTTTTGTCAAGGTGAAAATTATATATACTCCTGGGCAAAATAAATGGGTTAAGCACAAAATGGCAAGTATGAAGGTTTTAATGGTCAAATCACTGGTCAGAAAATTCGCAGTACGCTCCTGAGAGCTCGTGTGTCAGGAGCTGGGTTACTTTTACTGCAGTGAACTGTTTGGGGGGAAAAGCCAGAAACAGGAAATTCACGTGTATATAGTCTACGCAAAGGTAAAATCATGACAAATCTGCCACACCTGATGCAGCCCATCAAGAAACCAAAGGGAAAAGCTCTCCCATAATAACTTCCTTTGTCTATTTGCTTAATTCTTGCTAATTTCCTGACCAGTGATTTGTTGTTAAGACCATTAAAAGCTTCATATTGTGCCATTCTGGGCTTGGCCCATTCTTTTACCCAGGAGTGTTGTATAAACCCAGCTTAAATCTATTCATTTTTCTGCGTAAACAGTATTTCTCTTTTTCCTAACAAAACGTAAGCGCTAAGGAAGTCTCTGTGTTTTTATTTAAACAAGCCGCCCCTGTTGCATTCAAGAGATAATGAACAAATCCCCTATTTTCTACGGATTGTTCATGAAATAAATTTAGCTGCCTCAGTGTTTTGTTTTGGTTGGGCTTGTCCCAGGTTTTGGACTTGGGGTCTTCCAAAGTTCTGAAGAGCGGAGCTGTGTAATCGCTGGCCAAGTGACACACAGGGTGAAGCCGAGGTCATCGCATTCTTCTCAACTGTAACACCAGGAGCCTGTTTTTTAAAAAAAAAAAAAAAAGAAAGGAGCAACTTTCAGTTCAGTATCATGAACTTGTTCACCTTGAAAACAGCACTGCAACACTGAACGGGTGCGACTGAGAGAATATCCAAAAAAATACCAGCTGTTGGTCCTATTCACTAAAAGCTTTCATGCTTGAGAGGTTTTACAGCTATTATTTGTAGTTTTATCAATGGGGAAATCTTTTTAATCCTCACAAGGGAAGAAGACACAGATCGTTACTGGCATTTATTGAGCTGTTAATCTCAAATCAGCCTGCCTCTAAATCTTCCATCCAGTCACCTGTGCTCTGGAAGACACACTCATCCTTAAGCTCCATTTTAAACACACCTATGTGCTCTCTAATGGCTGCGTGAACAATGTGGAAAGTTCTGTGTCTAAGGCATTAACCCTATGGTCACGGTAGCGAGCGACAAAGTGACAGATGACCATTCATTCTTTAAGTAAGTGTGCGACACGGAGCCACAATTTCAGCAACAGCAGTGACTGTGCTACGAGCGGCATTTGAATTGCGATTCAGATGATTGGCTCGTGACTGGACCAATCCTGTGGCACGTGTGGTCCGATGTTTTTGCAGTTCCCCACTCACAACTTTAGCTCCTTTTCCGCATTAGTTCCCAATTACTGTTTGATGCACAAATTGAAAAAAAATATATGTATATAATCTGGGTTTCCTGGTATCCTGTCCGATGCAGTATGACCTCACTTTAAATGTGTATAGAAACATTACAAACAGAAATAAAGCTTGGAAGGAAGCAGCAGAACTAGTAGTACTAGTGTACATAGTTCAGTTAGCTTGCTTTGTTAATCCACCAACAAATCTAGTATGAAGCCTAGCATGTAATGAGTAAATCAAAATTCAGGACAATTTAATTAATAAAAGTCGGGTCTATAAATTATTATTATAGTGGGCTGTAGATTTATACAGTTTGGCTGCTGTTTCTTATCAGAACAGAATAAAAGAAAACACTGGACAACACTAGTGGATGCGACCCAGCCACAAGAGACAAACTTTGTGTGACACAAGCCTTGTGATTTGTCGCTTGATTTGTCGTGTAAACGCTGGAAAATCCACCCCGTGCAATCAAGCATATGCCTTCCTGCACGAAAATAATAATATACTGCATATAGCCACTTTAAATAATGTGCTATTCCAGTTCCTTTCCTATTCGTTCGCTGTTTTTTGGGGCTGACTTTGTCAGGAATCACTCTTGCCACCTTTCGAACCTCCAGCTGCTCTGCTCTGTGAATAAGTGACAGGAATAAGCAGCAGTAATGTAGTACTGTGCGTCATTCCGTTTGCACGCTGAAGCAGATGAAGCGTGAGGAGAGTAAAAGAGAAACCCGAGAAGATGTGGAAAAGCAAATGGCGGTCTCGCACGCCTTCGATTTTAATTGATTAGCGGCACTCAATTGTAACTCCATTTTGTAGCGATGCAGTAATGAGCTTAATCGCAGTGTTGCAGCGTGTGCTGATGAAAACGACAGATACGTGCGTCCGTTACTGCAGAGAATGGATCTTTATTTTAATATCGGCTCAGTGCACAGCGCTATGAATCAGTATGTTTTATTAATGCATTGCGGTGTGGCTTCACCATGCTCTTTAAAGGATCCAGCATCCAGTCTCATCACTGGGACCCAGGTACAAAATTCATGCTTTGTGGTCAAGAAATAGATTCTTATGTTTGAAAGAGTGAGTGATGGTCTTTCCCCTTGTATTGATTTCTGAGACAATTTGCCTGCTTAGGCTTGTAACTGACCAGCCACATCAATAACCGTGAAATCTTTGGCATTATGTCACGTCTTGCCTTTGAAACAGGAATCCTATAAGAGTTTTCACTAGAGAGTTGTGATTAAAAGATTGTCTTAATCAAGTATCTTTTTAATATCCCAAAGTTTCCAGGCCCATATTTACCATGTATTGATTCTGATTGATTAGGAGTGTTATGGGGTGGAATTTTTCACTGTATGATAATGAAATCTAAAAAATGTCACAACCATTTACAAATCATTGGTGAAAATTTAAAGGAAACATTTTGTAACCAAATCTTAGTCGTATACAAAGGTTTTCCTTCGTTTGTCTAGTTTAGGAGAGCAGCAGCAGTAGAAAGAACCTTGGAATAAAGATACTTATTCTTTGCATTATTTCTCACATTGTCATTATAAGCTGAAGGAGAGTGTGACTGTGAGGGGAATGATCCAAATGACAAGACAGAATAGACCGTCGTTTCATTTAGTTATGGTCAGCAATGCCATGTGCGTTTGACAGCCATAGTGTACGTTGTGTACAAACTTGTTAGGAGTAATGCATTTTAACTAGGGTTAGGGTTAGTCAACAGGTAACCTCTCAATTATACACCATGCCTAACCGAAATAGAATGAACTCCTCCATATGTATGGTTACCTTGCGTTCACAGTATAAAGTGAGAAACCAGCCTGACACTTCTCTAGAGCGGTTTCCTTTTTATTACTGGGTAGCGTGCATGGTGACCATGTCTAAGCGCTGTCTGGCTTTTTGAAGTTCTGATCTGAGATGGTAGTATCCAAAATCTTTACCCTCTAATATAAAATTCCTAGCTAAATTTATATCATAGTCAAAAAATTTATATCGTAGTCATATATATATAAAAAAAAACACATGAAAATGTGAGACTGTGGCTTTTCTTCTATTTTGAGTGCCAAATGCAGTTGAATGGGAACTAAACGCAGTTGAAAGTAGGACCTAAATTTACGAGAATAGAGCCGTTTGGGAACAATGGAGAGCTCACGCTTTAAGATTGGGCTGAAGATTTTACAGTTGTTTGCACTGGTTGTTTTATCACTTCATACCTAATTTGACAGAATTAAGAAAATCCAAAAGTTATATGTCGCTTGTCGCTCTGTCTTTGTGTCCTTGCGTCCTTGCAACTGTCGCTAGAAAATGAACAATCTCCTGTCACATGTTAGTCTGAGCATAGAGTTATATTGATGAGGCTTTAAAGGACCATAAATCATCTACACACCTTATGACAGGCAATTGCAAGTTAGCATTTATTAGCTATTCAGTATAGGCTGTTAGCTAGAATGTTCTTTGCAAGTAGTTTTCTGGGCATGTTATGAATATAATGATTGAAAAAACAGGGCTGTAAATGATACCTGCTTTTCTTAAATATTTTACTTTACTTTTACTCCTGCCCAGGTGAATGGGATCACGTCATCTGTATTACCAAAGTTATGTAGCTACTATGTGTAAGACTGATAATATTTCTGATAAACGATGTTAACATGGGTAGCTAGCTACAATTCCATGATAGAGATATCTACTGCTGGATGGCAGATCATTTTCTGTTGGAAGACATGCTTTAGTCCATTGAGTGGGAGTGGATAATTCCAGCTGACCAATAAGGTTTATTTGTATTATTTTGTTTAAGATCCTGTGAAGGCTTTTCACTAGATTTTGGAGCGTGGCTGTGGGGCTTTGCTTATTCAGTCACGAGAGCGTTAGTGAGGTCAGGTACTGACGTTGGGTGAGGAGGCCTGAGGCGTAGTCAGCGTTCCTGTTCATCCCCGAGGTGTTCAGTGGGGTTGAGGTCAGGGTTCTGTGCAGGACACTCGAGTTCTTCTACTCCAAACTTGAAAAACATGTCTTTATGGACTTTGCTTTGGGCACAGGGACATTGCCTTGTTGGAACAGGTTTGGGCCTCTCAGTTCCAGTGAAGGGAAATTGTAATGCTTCAGCATACAATTTTTTATATGTGGTTCTTCTTGGGGAAGAACCACATATGGGTGTGATGGTCAGGTGTCCATAAACTTTTGGCCATATAGTGTATAATATTTGATTCTTGATCACAGAGCCAGGGATGGTCACAGAACTGTTTAGAATGTTTAAAAAAAATGCTCAGAAATGCACATTAAATAATGCTGCTTTAAAATTTTGCTTGCAAACCTTTGAGTACACCTTGAGATTTTTTCTTTCTTTTTAAGAACTAGTCAGGTCTCGGTCTAGATCCTTTGAAACTGGAGCCAAAAATAAAAATCGACCCAAACATGTCTGCTAGCTCAGGGCTGACTGGTGAGGAAAGATATGCCTGGCTCTGGTTTTCTTAAGAGCTGGCAAAAAATTGGTGCAGTAATTTTTTTTTGTCTCAGCTGAGTAAAGTAAAGCATATTAGAGTTGCAGTAGCAGTAATCCCAGGGAAAATGATGAAGCCCTCTGGGTCATTGGAAAGATCCTAAAGAAAGTCTGGATACAGACAGGGACTCGTAAAGCAGTGGGACCTGTAATGTATAAATGCCATAAAAATAAAAACACAAAGAACGATGTGAGGGAGATTTATGAAGAATACTACATGCTGGCTAGAGTAATGCATTTTTTAGGGTACAGAAGTACAGAAAGGTGTAAAAAGACGTCTCGAGCTGTTTCGTTTTTTCGCATTTAGAAATCACACAGAGAATGGAAAGATCAACTTTATGTGGAACAAAAGGCTGTATTGAGGACAAAGTAATGCTCGTAATAAACAGGAAAGTGCTATTGCGCAGTTGTTTGAAGCATTGGTGTGTGTTTTCATGAGATGGAGATGCAACAAAAGTAGCGATTTCACACTTTTCCTGTCTCGCACCTTTTCAAGACATTAGTGACAGCATCCTCACATCTTTCCTGCTGGAACATGAGGATAATTAACACATGGCTTCTGCTCCACTGAGTCCAAAAAAAAAAAACCCAAAAAAAACCTGGCCAGTCAGTTCACAGTCAGGGAGTCGTCATTGGCGCTCACACTCTCTGTGACCAACTTCCCGGTTTTCATCACGGGAAGCAGCAACATGGTGTTCAGACCCGGAGCAGCTGTTGATACAGACATCAAGGGCAGGAGGGACAAGGAATGGAAGATTTTGCTTCGTCAGCAGAGTCCACGCATCACCACGCATAATTAAGTAGTACATCAAGCATGTCCTCAGCAGACAGGCAGTGGCACAGCAATTAATCGGTGCCTTGAGTGGAAAATGAAGGCAACAACAGAGATACCTCAGAAGTGAATTATAAAAACTGCCTTTGCATGTTACGAAGAGTCACCCCCCCCACACACACCACCACCCCCCCACACCCAACCACATACATCCCATTAATCAGTGTGGGTCAACTATCAGGCAGCCATTTGGGTTTATGGCTCGCCATCACCCATTGTTTACACACACACTGCACCCGCAGGAACAAATCGTTAAGGTTCCACTAATCTCTTTGCGCTGGATTTAATACAACCTAATGGCTTTGGAAGAATTAGAGCAGACTCGCATCGATCCAGCATAGCTGCAGCAGCCAAGGCTTAATGAGAGAGTATTTGCAGCAGTGCTATAAGTGAGAGCTATGTATTTGTGCTGTAGGCGAAAATGCTGACTGCTTCTAATGCAGTATTCCAAAGGAAGGATGTTTGTTTAAGTCTGAGAGGAAGGACAGGAGACGACGCTGGTTGCACACGTGCTGTCGCTATTGTTTATCTCTATGTTGGAAAATTCACCCAGAGCTTCTGAATTTCCTTTCGGAAGGCCGGCTCAGAGGGAGGTGGCCTTGGAAGTCTGATGAATTTGAAAAATAAACAAGCGCTTTGGATTTGAGAACCAGAGGACTGTGAGATATACAGCTTATCTAAAACACAGATATGTGTAGATTGTCTAGATTTGGTCAATGTCGATAGCTGTGTGGTATTTGTTGGAAACCTGACTCATACTTAGACCAAGATTTTAGAATTTTATCTTACAAATGATAAAATTATTAACTATGATTATGAGGCATGAAGCAATTGTAAGCTCTAATGTGCTTGCCCATGATTTGGTTGCCCAGAAACCTTACTGATGTCTAAAAATGGTAGCTTACATAATGCAGTAAAGTATAGCAAGCTAGTTAAGTGCATTAATATACACACAAATGAGTATATAAATTCCTAAGCAGTGGATGATGCCATAGTGGTCATCATTTCCTAAGAGTACAACCCCAAATCAACCCCCAGTCTGGATATTGAGGCTAAACTAAAGGACAAAGTTTCATTTACCTCTGTTGCACTCAATAGTTTGAAACAAAAAAGCAGATGGAGAGAGTGAAACTGGTTTGCTGCCTCGGCATACCAGCTTTCTGTTCCGTCGAAATTAATCTCAGTCACTCTTCTTTAATTCAGACGTTTATTAAACTGCTATGCAGTGTAACAGAATGCTGAATAATTGGCAGACAGTTCCCATACAGTAGGAGCTCACACTGCCATGCTGAGTCGGAGAAAAGACGAGAGATAAAAGAGAAGCTGGCGGAGAAAGAAGAGGATGGAGGATGGGGTATGATGAGTCTATCTCTCCAGCATCTGCCCGACAATTGCTACTTTTCCAGTTTCCATTTAAAACCCTGCTGCAGCGCCTTCTCTCAACAATTCAGCAACAATTTAATCAGCATCCAAGATTTTCCTTTCCCATCTCAGTGATGGACAGTGTGGGCTTTAGTAATAAAATTCTGCAGTCAGGCTATGCTGATTTCCCTGCAGTATCACTTGCTAGCAGTCTTGAGGCAAGGTAAAGTCATCAAGCTCTCTCACGGCTCCCTGCCAAGGCAGAGGGGGAAGGGGCAACTGGAGGCTGCGGAGGGGAAAACAATTTACATCTCTGTCCTCCATCTCTCGTCTCAACTAGAGGTACATTTAGTGGGCTACTCATCCTTGTCTTTTTCAAGGTTGTAGCTTTATTGGAAACATTTGCCAGCTGGCAAAAAAAAATTCTCAAGAGATTCACAAGCTACTTCTTTGTCATGGGCAGCTTGAGAGTTTAGTAGATGTTGTGCAATTCCTGAGATGCAGAGGTTGAAGTTCAAGATTATAGAATTAGTAACAGTTGTTCCAGCGGTTCTGATTGGATGAGTAAGTCATACTCCGACGTCACATCATCTAAGTGTGTGTTTATAATCTGTTCAGTTCCTCTATTTGAAGTTTCCAGTTTCAAGTGGGTAGCAACTAGGGGCAATTTCACTGAGAACAAATGATATACAGATACATTTTGAGATACACAATGTATCATGATATGACAAAATCTTTGTTTGGTATCATAATAGAATACCAAAGTAGCTTAGTTTTAGTCCTGTCCAAATTTGTCGTGTCAGTAATTCTTTTTAGACTTATGCTGTATTGTATCCATAAAATGACTAGTAGAAATAACTCTAGGTAATATATATCCCAAGGACATCCCATCCACATTGATGTGTTGGTAAAGATTTCAGTATTTCCCAAGGGGAACAGCGTTTCTGTGCTTCTTCCTGAGTATGGCAACACTCCAAGACATGCTCTTTTATGTTGTTCTCCACTGAAACCAGGTACTTGCCGTGTTTCAAACTTGGCAGCTTTAGATAGGTTATTGTTATTCTAGCATAGGTATAGCCTATGCTATATGGCCAAAAGTCATATGTGCTTGTTGAACATCTCATTCCAGATTTAGTCCCCCCCTCTTTGCTGTTAAAATAATCTCCACTCTTCTGGAAAGGTTTTCCACTAGATCTTGGAGCGTGGCTATGGGGATTTGTGCTCAATCAGTCACAAGAGCATGAGTGAGGTCAGGAATTGATGTTGGACCAGAAGGCCTGGTGTGCAGTCAGTGTTCAGTGGGGTTGAGGTCAGGACTCTTGAGTTCTTCCATACCAAACTTGGCAAACAATGTCTTCATGGATCTTGCTTTGTGCACAGGGGTACTGTCATGCTGGAACAGTTGTGAGTTGCTTTGGACAGAGTCGTCAGCTGAATGAGGGAAATGTTATGGCCTTGTACCTTGTTATTGATCAAACTCAGCTTGTGTACTCTCTATACTCTAGCACTTACGATAAAGGTGAAGTAAATTAGCTTGCATTAAAGATATGTGTTGTGTAGGATTACAGTACGGCTTGTGTATGTGGTTTTTCTAGTTCATCATAACCCTAGATACAGAATGTTTTTATATTTTCTGAATTATTTTTTTTTGTGTATAATGACAATGTGTACATTGTGCAGACACTCACATCTCTGTAATTTATACAGAGATTGCTTATCCCATGTAAATCAGACATAATCATTAGAGACACTGTTATTGTTACTAACACTGATACTGTAACAGATATGTACAAATGGTATAGATTAAAAAAAAAAAACAAATCTGACAATACACAGGCAGTCATCAACCAGACACTGGGATCTTCAGACTTTCCTAAAACTCATCATATTCCTTACCTAGTTAGGAACCACAACTCAAAATCAAGACAGCTTTAAGTAATGCCCTGCTGTAAATTAACCTCTTAGTGGTTTTACTGGTATTTTCATACTGCCAGTGGATACATTCCTGTGTGTTACAGTTTGAGTTTAATGCAAAGGTGGACTGTTAGCTCTGAGCTGTGTGCATGTCCAACCCCATAACTCTCATTTCCTCTGGGGACTAGATGAGCCATGGTCTCTGGTTTCTATATGCTGGGAGGAAAGTGCTGGTGCTACATTCGAAATTCTATTCAGCTATGGTTGATTCTGTAGTTTTTCTAATGCTATAAAATATTTTTAGTGCTCTGAATTCTTCAGTAGGCTCCTATAATTAAACTAGTTATTGCTTTTGCGCAAGATCCATAAGTAAGTAAGGGAAATATACTGTCTGAAATAAACTAAGGAGTTTCCAACATTAAAATATCTCTTCAGTCCACGTATTTTATACACATCTATCTTCAAAAGCATGCACATTTTCTCAGGTTGAGTTATACTGTAAATTGTTGTAGGCAAAAATGAAACTGAAACTTACATTTACATTACATTTATAGCATTTGGCAGACTCTCTTATCCAGAGCGACTTACATTTATCTCATTTATACAACTGAGCAGTTGAGGGTTAAGGGCCTTGCTGAAGGGCCCAGCAGTGGCAGCTTGGCGGTGCTGGGGATTCAACTCATGACCTAGCAACTTTTGGTCAAACTTTTGGTCAAACCTCAGCCTTCTCTTTTTATTGCTCTCATAATGGAATATTCTGTACATCAATAACTCTGCTATAAGCCTTATCTCTTACTCCATTAAGCTACTGCTTCCTATTCATTTATATGTACCCTTGTATGGTCTGCTTGTCTAGACACAAAGAATTGACAAGCTGGCCTGCCTCCTTGCAAATGTTTCCTTATTGGTTAGTAAAGCCAGATCATAATGAAGCTTGAATTGAATTGACTAAATTGGCCTGGCCTGTTCACTCTACAGATTACAGAGGTGCCAATATCTAAGGTTTAGCCATAGCGTTTATCATTTTTGATGCCTTGCTGCTGTGATGCTGGAGCTTACCACGTGCAGCAGTCAGAGTGAACGCAAAATTCACCCTGCAGAAAAGCTAATTCACTGAAGGGGAAAGGACACAGGATGTTCTACATGCACATTTGCTTTAAGTAGTAGTTACTTTTGCATTGTATCAACTTTTTTATTGTAAACGTTGACCTGTGAATTCATAAACATAGATCTTGTTAGCCAAATCACAGATTGCTGTTAAATATCAGTTTAGTTTTAATTTATGCTGTTAGTATGGAACCATCCTGTCCACTGATATATGCTGGAGGTTTTTGTGATAAAACTTCTTTGGTGTTTTCCTCTCCGCCTGGTAGGATTTTCTTGTTAGCTATGTTGGCACCTATGAGAGACCCTCACGATGCTCAATGAATGTTTAAAGACTCAGACTTTAATGGGCAGTGTGCACAAACACCAGACCTCTTACTCTGAGTGCGTGTATATGTGCATCCAGATGTGTCTACGCTTGCTGTTACCTGTGAATGCGATTGAAGGCCTGTGTTTTTCACAGTCCTTATGTCGGTTTCAATTTTAACTTAGCCTTTTTGTTTACTTGTAGCATGCTTCTTGGGTACTATAGCAGGTCTGAGTACTACCCCTCGAGTTGTGACTCTTCCTGTTATTTCTACTATGATCTCAGTGTTTCTGGTCATGGAAACTTCTTGAAATAAGCCCTTTTAGATAAAAAGTAGCCGCCAAATAAAAAAAAAAAAAGAAAAGGAGGGGGGGGGCTTGCTAATTTAATGTGTGACTGTTTGAGTCTCTCCATTTGCTCTCAGCACTTCAGCTAGATTGTGTGTGACAACAGCGTCTGACCTGAGACCTGTGAGAATACGCAACATGAGCCGAGTACTCTCCGTCTCGCTCTTTCCTTCTCTTTTTCTGCTGAACTGCACTGCGTACAGGCCTAACAATGGGAGCATTGTGGGGATCCAAAGGACCAAAACGCTCTCTGTTCTCCATTGTTCATTTCTTTCTTTCTTACACCGGTCCTTCCTACTTTTTTTCACCCTCCAGCCGCACTGTTTGGAGTCAGAGTGTAATACGACACATTCGCTTTGGAATGGTTGAGCTCCAGTCTTAATAATTGTAACCACATGATCTTTAACGCGCAGCTGACCACACAATTAGATATTTAACACTTAAGTTGGGACTCAAGGACTTACATAAAGCCTGCATGCTTTTTAAAATGCATTTGAATAAATATTGCTTATCTGCAATTAACACTCCATATTACACATTAATATATTAAACATACTTCATATTTACAAATCCATTACATTGAGTCATATAATCATTTCTCAAACCAGGTACAACCCGAGAAGGATGTTTGTGTTGATATAAGAGCCTACAGAAAAAGTCAGAGCTATAAAAATCCCTGTTGTGCTCTATCAAAAGCATATTCATATCCGTCATTAACTTGTCAATAAATAGAGAATAAAGGGCAGCAGTTCCTCTAAATAAACTGGGCATAAATGAAAAACAATTGCACCCACGGTGTTGGATATCAGAGCAGTCCCAAGGGCTGAGGGAGGAAACAGATTTGTTCTTTGTGTTAAGCCTGGTTTGTTTCCTGTCTCTGTTTCTTCAGCCGCTTGATTGTAGTCACTGACCAGCGTGTGGCCTTTTGGCCTGCTGCCTTTGAATCCAAAGGATTTCTGATTGAGAGAATAATAAAGGCAGGTTATACAGTAATGTCATGTGCGGCTGTGTAATCTGTTTTGCTCATCTTATCATTCCAACTGGTCTACAGGGTAGACGCTGGAAAAACACAAAGGCCAAAGACTTTGGCTTATTTTATTTTCCAGAATAAATGAGTTGTGAACAAATGCTTCGTAAATACTTATGTCTCTATTCATTCTTGAAAGCGAGATATTTTTCACTTTGTCATGTACGAAAATGGTCCCAAAGCCTTTATATGCTTTAGTAGTTTTAGCCATATTAGACTGATATAATCTTATGAAAAATAGAATTGTTTCAGCATTTGAACCCCACTGCATTCGCATGAAATTCACGCTGGTTTAACATCATTACCTGTTATGTCTCTGGTCAGGTGTGAATGCAGTAGAAGAGGTTTGGATAGATCTTTCATTGGGATACTATATGCACAGATATGCATAAATATTGCAAAAACGTCTCTCTGTTTCACAGAAAAGTTGGCATAATCGCCAATTTGATGATATTGAGGATTTGACGATTCACTTACCAGCATGATTTTTAGGGAGGTGGGAGGAAACGGGAGAACCTTTAGGAAACCCACTCAAACACATGGAGAAAATGCAGTCAGTACAGTCAGTAACCCGAGCTCCTATGGAACTGTGAGGTGGCAATGGCGAATTCTCTCCATGGCTGTCTTCGGCCCGTGCTCTTTTCATTTACATCATCTTGTTGCCCCTCTTCGGAATATTCACATGCACATGGTTTAAAACGGAAATGACTTAATGTTTTGCAAAAGATCTGGATGGAAACGTATCATGTCAGAGCTTTGGATCTCCTTACATCATCAAGAAACCCATGCAATTAGTGTTCCCTTATAGCAGGAAATGGCCTTCAGGTGGTTTAAAGATGCACTAAGGGCTTACTTAACTGTACTTAAGGACATAAACTGGTTTGTTGTTAGAATTGCTTTGAACGGAAATCAATGTAATCTGTTTTTCCAGGCATTTAGTCTTGGAGATCCTACTGTCTGAGACAACGTCCAGTCACTGCAGGCTGATAAACTAACGACTACATTAAAATAAGAATAATTAATAAATGTATATATATGGAGTGATGCAATGATTAGAAGTGAAGGCCAATGGAAACAGCCAGTTACATGACTAACAGAAAACCAGTTTATCTCCTTAAGTACAGTTGAGTAAGCATTATTGCATCTTTAAACCACCTGAAGGTCATTTCCTGCTATAAGAACAGTAATCGCATGGGTTTCTTGTGCTAATTATTACCTCAGATGCACTGGCACAAAATGCGACAATTAGGTGTTGAATATCAGCAGGGTTTTCTGCAAAGGAAACCATTTCCATAAGACAAGCTGCATGCGACAGCTCTGATTGAATCACGTGTGTGGTAATGCTTTTTTAATGAAGTCGTTCATCACATATTCCCATTGGTTTGCGCTTATTATGCAGTCCCTTTTTTTTTTGCCTGTATGTGCAGATCTTCTTTGTGCTCTCTCCATTTTGTTGATGCCAAGCTAACACTGCTGATGCACTAACCGAAACAACTGGAAGCTGTCCCAACGTATTAAATTGTACCCATGTTTTTTCACACTATGGCTCACTATATTGCCTGAGGTTTTTCTTATTCATTAGTAGCTTTGAAGATTAATGCTGTTGTCTGTACCTATTCTTCTGCTGTTTATACCAAGTCCCAGTTCACCATGTAGAGGGAAAAAAAAACTACTGGGGCTTTTTCATGACTGAGCATGAGATGTTGAAGCCTGAGACACGACTTAAAATTATGAGTCTTGGCAATCCTAATGCAATTTGCATCAAGATATTGATTGATCCAAGCAATACAAATTAAATAATCAGCACTTCCTGTGGAGTAAGAAACCTTGATCTCAACTGAAATGAACAGTGCACACACACATACAAACACTACTATATCTCGTACTATTATATAAAACTACCCTTGTAAAATGGACTAATAAATTGAAGATGTCTGGTCGCTTTGCTCTTTTTCGTCCTCCTCTTTGAAATAATTCTCAGCTTTAGATTATCCAGCCTGAAAGCAACTATTGATTTTCTTTTTACTCCTAATGAAACAGACTTGTAAACATTAGCAGCTTTGAGTGATTAGCCAGGCAGCCTAGAAGCTAGCATGGAAGCTAGGGTGTGTTAACACTTTCTTAGCAACAAGAAAATCAGGGATAAGGATAATTTTGGCTTTGTCGACCAGCGTTGCACAACTTTATCGGCGTAACTATTTCTGAAGTTCTTTGGGTAACGTTTTTTGCCATAACTGTTTCACATCTACTAGCTGCATTGTGCAAAATTGTTAGTCCTAGCTTAATCCATTGGACTTATTAGACACAGATATAAAAAAAATATGTTAAATAAACACATAGAGTGAAATATATGAAAACTGGAATTCTACTTCTCCTATTTCTTTGCTCACAAACACCGTAATTACCACAGTGTGTTTTGGGATACCCTGAGACCCCTGTGAGGAGCTCTGGGAGCTTCCAGTGCTCTGCAGATGAGGACAACTCAAACTGCCTCAGGCTTTACAATCTTCTTACTCAAACCAGATGTCCTGTCGTTGCTCAAACATATCCCATAATTCCAATATGGCAGGAACAACCGGTCCGGCTAATGAATGGGGGTCAGAAGCACTGCTGTCCTCCATACTGTGAGGCAAATATGCAACATTTCACGTTTTTTACCTCTTCAAGACCTGTTTGGAACAAAACATTTTTCTGTAAGTGGCAATTTAAAGCCTTCTGAAAAGATTGAAAAGTGGATTATCAGGATTTTCACAGGCTTTTTTCATAGTCATTGCTCACACAAAAAGCTTCAGGCGTCCTCATACCAGTTAACCTCGGAAGGAGGTTAACATGTAAGGAATAAAACATGATGGAATAGGAAAAGAATCAGTGATGTGATGGTGTGATGGGTCCCGATGTGACGTGGATTTACTCTTATCACCCCAAAGTTGATTATTTTCCATTAACACCACATCCTGAAGTGTTTTATTCCTCTTAAACCAAAGCAGTTTGTCAGCGATTATAGTTTTTTAATTTATTTAAGAAGACATGGCGGGTGTACTTTTAGCTGTTGCGTTACATTTAAAGCTGTGGTAACAATTGCAACTATTACAAACTAATGTTGGGCTACAAGCAATTATGCGATATTTCAGGTTATTCTTGTTACAGAATCTGATCTGATCTGATCTGATTCTTTTTTTTTTTTTTTTTCTTGGAACAATCTCTAATTTTGACAGCTGAATCAATGCCATGATTATGCATTTTGTCTGTATTTATTTAAAATGAGATCCAGCACCTGGATACACACTGCATCAAAGAACGGTTATGCAGCACACACCTTGAACACTCTTGGAAGGGGTTTAAGAAGTTTCCTCCGGATTAACAAGAGCATAGAATATAATGATACATTTTAGGCTGCATATTTGTGGGTCCTGTGGTCAATCCTGTTCTCTCAACTTGCTTTTCAAAAGAAAACATGAATGGTGTGTGTCTCTGTGTGCTGTCAGATACTGTACACAAGGCGCCAGGTGCTGCCTGTTTAAGCATGTCCAGAGGCTGCAGGCTCTCTCAATTAAACCCATGACAGCAGCTTGCGCCTTCCCAGAACAGATGTGCAAACACCACAATAATCGCTAATTTCAGACAAAACGCATTATGGTTTCTGACCCCTCATGCGAAAACAATGTGCTGGTGAAAAAAAAAAAAAACGTTTGATACACTATAATAGATCACGCAGTGCAATCAGACCAGCTGTAACTTTGTCTAAAGGGTCTTGAGGTGTATATTTGCACTACAAAAAGTATTCAGTGACCTGTTTTTCCTTTCCCTTTGTGTGTCTGCTTAGTATTTTGCTTAAAAAACTAAATCTAGAATGTTGATAATGAAATGTTCACAGATATCTTTGCGGTCACCAAACTCACCAGCAGAACCGTTCAAAAATTCTGTATAAACAAAACCAGGCTCAACTAGTTTATTTCCTCTCAATTTAGATCATATTCACTGGTCATCCATATTGTTTGTGACGTCTGTCTTGTTTATTAGTGAATCCACACTCCCACCTGATCTGAGGATTGAACCCAGGTTGCTGGCATGCTGCACCAACCACATTATCGCTGTGCTATTCGATCTTGGGGCAGTCGTGGCCTAATGGTCCGAGAGTCGGACTTGTAACCCAAAGGTGAACCCGAAG
>CM074964.1:6272745-6288565 GCA_037577455.1 Pangasius macronema | reverse complement strand
AAAAGCCGAAAGAAGATATTTCATTCATTTCTAGATATCATTCTTGCAATGCAGTGCTCTTACTGTAATGTATTTGCACTGTCTGTCTCCCTGTCCCTCTTTAGTTTTTTAAGCCTGGGCTGCCAGAATTAAAATGAATACGAGTCGAGGAAACTTCTGTGGTGAGGAATGAATTGATCTCTTACAGTAGTTGTTTGCAATATATTGTAAAATTCATAGCACTGGATATATATCATTATTAGTCTTGTGAGAGTGTGGGTTAGAAAGCGAAATGATCAGTTTCAGTTATGCTTTCATATAGAACAGCTTTAGAAGCACAAGCTGTGGTCTGTACTGCAGTGTTTGGGTGGTGGAAACAGAGCTTGAGTAAGAGTAAGGCTTTGGCTGCTAATAGAAAAAGAAGTCAAGTGTCCTCTAAGCCTGTGGTCTTGTTAATTCACTATATATAGGACCCAAGATCACATGCATCTCGTTGTTTGTACTTGCCGGAGCACCATCCCTGTGGTGATGGCAGGGACGACGGAGCCTGCGGCATTCTTCCAAATGGAGGACGTTTTTCAAAGCGGCCAGCTTGTCACTTCCTGAAAATCAGCAAAGTCATTACAACAGCCTATTGCAGAGTGATTAAATCACTCTACACTCTGCTACAATGACTTGCACCACTCGAGGAAAAAAAAAAGACGAGCTGGCAGCTAGAGGTGTTCGGTGATTAAGAGATTGCAGTCAGTGAGACGGCTAATTCTGAGTCAGCTTTTTTTTTCTTTATTCCTTTCCTCCATCTGCTTTCATGTCATCTCTGTCTATGCGAAAGGGCCTTTATTAAAAAAAAAACTGTCAGTTTGTCACATCTCAAGCTGTTGGAAGATAATATGACTTTTCGTCCATGTTAAAAATGGTCTTTTTACCTCTCAGACAGTGCAAGCCCTCTCTTCTCTGTGATATTCAATTCAATTCAATTCAATTCAATTGTATTTAAATAGCACTTTTAATAGAAGAAATGGTCACAAAATAGCCAGAATCAAACAATGTTAAACCGTACTAAGGATGTTCAGTGTGAGCATATCGTGAGGAAGAATCCTGAGATGAGCAAATGATTACAGCAGAGGTACAAAGCTACAGTATCCAGATGAGATTATTCTTGAAGCAATGTACAACATCAAGCTATTTATGCCATCAAGCCATGCAAGGCAAGAAATTTGAAATATGCCATTGACACAGTAAGAGCAGCTATATATTTACTGAAGGAGGTAAAGGGCTCAGGGGTTCATGCACTGTCATTGGTGATGATTATTCAAAAGCAAAATTTTAGCCAGTCAGCAATATGCCTCTCCTGGGTCGGGGGAATAGAATGGCACGTGTTGAAAAGAGCCCTGCGTGTTCTTGGCAATTCGGCACTCCAGAATACGCACTCCAGTCCGGCCTGGTCGGTCTGCACAATGCAGGCCTGTGTTTGAGTTCAGGCAGAGGTCTGAAATTTTACAGGAGTTATAATGTCCGCCTTGTCTGAGCAGAGGAAACGACCCTCCATTTTGAATGAGCTATGGCACACGGGACCAGAGCTTCTCTATGTGCTGCCAACATTTGGGATGCCACTAGCACTGTTTATGTAGCCAGTTACTACTACTATTATATAGCTGGTACATTGTCTGTACTCTTCTAAACAGTAACCCCATCAAACAAGAATATTTATACTCAAAGCATTTTGGTCAATGAGAAGAACATATGTCCTTATCAGGAAAAAAAAATTCTCATTTGAACAGTGGTGTTCAAACCTGTGTGTCCTCTTCCTGAGTTGTCATGCTATGTCTCAGAGAGAGCTTATCTGCCTGCCTTATTTGTTTGGTTCAACGCCATGGCTTGTACATCTAGGAATTACATACATATGTACAGGAATACATACTGGATGGTATGTCCATCACAGGGCACCATGCACACAAAAGTCACAAACTTGTTCATACCTCGGGGAAATTTAGAATAGCCAGTCCACCTAGCATGTTTTTTCTGAGATGAACCTAGTAGTAGGAATTCAAAGCCATCAACAATTACACTATACTGAAAAATCTGAAGTAAACAGAATCTTAATATGGTTCTGTCACTTAATTTGGACACTGTGTACTTTCATATACATTAAGTCAAGGCTTTTATGCCTTAACTTCTATCCTAAAATGTGGGAAATAGAACACTTTTGTACTTAACCTAATGTACTTTTGCTCATAGCAGACACGCGTTGCTGTCTCATTATATTTTTTATAAGGATTCTGGTGTTGGTAGTAACAATCTGATACGCCACTTGCTTCAAGTGGCTTCAAGGCAGCTTTGTTATATTGACCAAATACTATCAGGTTCCACTACACTCCAGTGATCACTTCGAAACAAAGCCGATTGAGCTTTTATTGATTGAAACTCTGGTCAGTGTCTTCGTAGTTGTTAATTATAACTGTATGCCATGTGTCATGTACATCTTTTATGAACGTTTACTAATGTCCATTTTGATCATTCTAATGGTTGTGAGTTGGGACAAATTACAATAGAAAAAATTCAAACTATTTCAGAAAGTTAAAAAATCTGCACATGTATGCTAAACATTGCTTTCTGGTACTGATAGCATCAGCTCTTACACTGGGAGTTTTTTACCATTTACACCTGAAGATTAACAAGTGAAAGAGAAAAGAATCTAGTCTCAGATCAGTGCACAAAGGGCGACTGGTAGACAGCACATGGACAGATGGGCAGGCTTGTGGCCCAGACAGTCTGATACAATTATGCAAGGCCGTTCATGGCTGTCTGCAGTTGACTGTATCAGCACCATCTCAGAGCTGTATCTCTGGAAGACGGGCTCTTTCATGCAGAACTGCACTTTCTCGCTCTGTCAGATGTTTCCCATCAGGAAGTCTAGCCTGTCCCCGAGGCCATTTGACTTTATCAAGATGATTTCGATTATGTGCAAGGGTTGATGGGGCGTACATTATGATTTTAGTCTTTCTAACGCAAGAAGAGCAGTTGGAGGTATGAATAGCATGCAGGGTAGCAGTATCGGAAATCTGCTAGTGTAGCTACTTAGATTTGAGCCTGTGATGATGTGCAGGTAATGCATGCAATCACAGACACACGCAAAGCATCTTTGCCCCCTTTCTTTCAGTACAGAGCAGACTTCCTGCAGTGCTGAAGGGAAAGTTTTGAAGGATGTTTTGAGCTCAGGTAAAACACTGCTGTGGTTAATGGCAGTCATTATCACAGTGTGGCTCTGTTCTCACTCACACACACACACACACACACACACACACACACACACACACACACACACACACACACAAAACCATAATCGACCACACACACATATGCACTCTCACCCTTCTGCTGGAATGCCATGTTTGCCATAGCCTGGCTGTGTGTGTTTAGAGATCACTTTGAGTATAGATCACTTTGAGTGTGTATTAAGAGGATATGTGACTCATGAGCCTTTCTCCACCCTGTAAACGAGCATTACTCTTGTCACATCAGCGTCATGCCTAAAGCGGATTTGAATGTAAGAAAAGCTGAACTAAAACACAGTTCCACAGTTTGAAGGATGTCTAAAAAGTGCAGTGCATTTTATTGTACGTGTGGCTGAAATGGAAAAAGTGGATCTATTGCTTTTAAAGAGAAACCACGATAAGCATTACAAGTACACAGTACTTGTTTTTAAAGGCTATGAAATGACTAACAAATGTCTGAGAAGATCTCTTTTCCCACTTGCACCGTCACTAAAATGCCAGGATATGTGAATATGTCCTCCTGCTACCCCAAATAGCTAGCTGCCATCGCAGACATGATATCAGTACCTCACTCAAGATTTGCACTGACATATTCTCAGCTATTTATTCAACGTTACCCAAACCTGTCAAAATATGTCATAATAAGCTATTTTTCTATAAATTATTTTAGCCAAGTTAGCAGGCTTGCTTACTCTTAGCTAATGTTTACCTACAGAACCTGTGTGCTAACTAGCTGACTAGCTAGTTTGCTGTTCTCGGTATTAGCATTGTGTGTAATCTATGATACCAAAAACAGCCATCTGAAAGCCGTTAACTCTTTAAACATTGCTTTTATACTAGAATTTGTGAAACATTTCTTGTATGTTAAGTATAATAATTACGATTATTTGACCAAGCTATGCAATAAGATTGCTTAACCAACTGTGAAGTATGAATGTTTTACCACAGGATCGAATGCAGATAATCAGAAAATGTAAGAAGGATGAGGTTGGGAATTGTTACGACTATGAAGCAGTAATTTTTGTGAGCATGTCTGTGATTATGAGACAGTGATTTTGTGAAGTGATTCACATCATACCATGCTCTGTGGCATGTATAAAAATGCAGAGCAGGCCCAAGAGAATGGTACAGGGCTAAGTCCCTGACCGCTACGGTGCTCTGCTGTGTTTTGCTGGCATGGTGTTTGGGTCCACTTTTCCCCTTAGACGAAATGGTCACAAATCAATACGAAATTATTCTGAATGATCACATTTATCCTACATGTCTAAACATGTCTATCCTAATGAGAGTGGCCTCTTTCAGGATGACAATGTCCTACTGGACTACTTATAGGAAGGCCATGAGTTCAAATCCCAGCACTGCCAGTCTGCTTCTGCTGGGCCCTTGAGCAAACCCTCAACTGCTCAGTTGTATATATGAGATAAATCTAAGTCTCTATTGATAAGCGCGTCTGCCAAATGCCATAAATGCATATCATATGCTAGGGCTATCACCATCACCAAATTTCAACCCAGTTGAACATACTGTATATGAGAGGTTAGGCAATCAACTCCACCATCATAATCAAAACACCAGTTGAGGAAATACACTCCTGGGCAAAAAAAAAAAAGGTGCCAAGCCCAAGATGGTCTTAGCAACAAATCATTGGTCAGGAAATTAGCAAGAAATAAACAAATAGATAAAGGAACTTAGCCAAATAATGTCTAATCTTTTAAGAAAAAAAAATCCCAGAAGATATCTTTGAAAAATTTTGTATACCCAGATGTGTTTTTTTGAATTTTACATCTAACATTTTAATCACTATCTTGATTTTACCTTTGTGTACAAGAAGACTATATAAGTGAATTTCCCTGTTTCTAGCTTTTCCCCAAATAAACAGTTCANCTGACCAGCGATTTGTTATTAAGACCATTAAAACGTAATATTTTCCATTTTGGGCTTGGCCCATTTTTTTTTTTTTTTTACCCAGGAGTGTATCTTTTGGAAGAACTCATGATCATCTCTCCAGTACAGTTCCAGAGACTTGTAGAATCTATGCCAAGGTGCATTGAAACTTGTGGTGGCTTGTGCTGGCGTAATAACGTACTAACTCACTTTATGTTGTTTTTCCTTGTGTGTGATGAGTATGGAGTGTGCATAATCAAGAGGCAAGCCACATCAGACTGTGTACATGGCTGACAAAGCCATGCATCATCCGTCAGCAGAATTGTGGCTCAGCACGAGGTGGCTGGCACTCTGAGAACGAATGATAAAACGGTACACAATAGATCCACAATGGGCACCAGGCTGTCCCGTGCCCAACTAATCCCATCTCTGCTTTCTAAGCAAGCTGCATTATCCTCGCCTCAGCTTGGGGGAAGTGTGTGTGTGTGTGTGTGTGTGTGTGTGTGTGTGTGTGTGTGGGGCGCTGCTTGATTCACTGTCCCATAGCACTGTAAACATTATACATAATAATGTGTAAGGGCAGTGACTTCAGTAGGCTGCAGGCTGTACACAGTGGCGTTTGGTAATTTGTTAAGCCATTTCATCACATAAAATTTTCCAAATGATGTGAAAAGAAGAAATATGATGTGATTTTTTCCTGTCTTGTATAGACATTATAGGCTAATTTCACCATATTCTCATCATTAATTAATGTGGTTTAAGGCGAGAACTCTTCCTATGCTCTTTAAAAACGTACTGCTGATGTTGCTTTCTTTATTTTTGTTCTTGTACATTTATTCATTTGGTGAATGCTTTTATCAAATGTAGTATAGAAATCACCAGAGCACAGTCTAAGGATATAACTGAGCAGTTAAGGACTTAAGGCTGTGAGTTACTGGCAGTCCTGAGATTTAAACACAACCTTCCCAGACTATCACAGCTGGGCTTCCTCTGGCCATCAGGAATGAAGAAGCAGCAGTTCATACATTGGAGTCTTATGAATATCATTTAGCTTGGGGTTTCAGAAGTGGAATTTAATATTAATAAAATATTAAATGGACTCCTGGTCTAGCTGTAAAGTCTATCTGACTCATCCTGTCATGTGCATGCAGCAGCAGGGCTTCGTTCTCTCCGTGTCTATAAACGATTCAATCATTTAATTGTCCCAGTGCCAATTTCGCTGAGACATTCATTCCTAACCTGGCTCATTAGTTTTGGTAGCAGCCATCTGAAGCAGTGCAGTTTGCTGTCAAGCATCCAGGGAGGCAGAAATCTGACAAAGATATGGACGTGGCTGCTTTAATACGTGGAAAGGAAAGTTTGATTTCTGTTAATCCCATTAAAGAATTCCCAATATGGAATGTACCGATATTCCTGAGTATCGTATTGGGGGTAATATTGGCTTAGAAATGTGGATTAGAAACAGATCAGGTTTGACATATTTTCCAATCCACAATGAACATGTCATTAAATACATTGAGGCATATCTTACAATAAACACAGGACATGGGTTATCTAAAAGGCCACTGGTATAACACCTCAGATGTGTTTTACGTAACTTGCCAAGCAGAATGTTAGCATGAAGATGAAAATGTGGGATTGGTGTTTCCCTAAACAGAACATTTCCTCTGACTTGTAATTTTCTTTACGGTATAATTTCCTTGTGTTTAGCACTGTGCTACACACATATTGCTACACAATATAATTTGTCTGAGTGGTGGGGTGTACTAGCATCAGCTGCAGGCTCCATTCTACTGTTATCTCTCATATTGAGAAAGCTCTGTTTCCCTTTACAGATAAGCTCGGCACGTCTCTCTGTTCCCCGACCCCAGACTATTTATTCTTCTGCATACTGTACTCCATTTCACCCTTTACTTTCTTCAGTTGCTCATCGCTCGTCTGTTTTCCCTTAGCTCACCGTGGAGAAGGATAAGATACCATCTTGCATGGTATTGTAAATAAGCTATATGTCTGAGAACTCTGGGATTTAAAACCCCACAGGGTTTACATACAATATATGATTCTTCCTCTGCTGGGATACTGATGGTAATTATACGTATTGTGTGTATACCTTTCTGATAATATAGGCAGAACAACAGAACAAACATCCACCTTATCTTTTTATTTTCTTCTCGCTAGAAGCTTTCATGAGGGGCTTTGGCATGCTGATTGAACTTATGATAGTCCCTGCAGAGGAAGGGTTTCAGAAGTGAAATGTTTTGGAGTCAGTAGGCATGTTGGCTAAAATGAATTGGATCATTATTCTCTGAGCGTCTGATCAAGTCTGGACGAAACTCCACTGTCCCTGCTGTTGGAGGGTCTCTCTGAATTTGAGAGTATTTGCTGAAGAAGTAGTTGTCCTCTTTGTAAACTGAAATTTAAATGCAAACAGATGTGGATGTAGTGTGTCCACTGAGTAAATGTATGAAGACACTGTTCTGTAAAAATAAGTACAGCCTGCATCTGGGATGTCCAGCGTTGATTATCTGAAACAGTTCAGATTGTCCAGTTCAGTGGGCAGTCCTTTCTTTCTTTCTTTCTTTGCTTGCTTCCTTTCCTTTTCCTTCCTTCCTTGCCTTCCTTCCTTCCTTCCTTCCTTCCTTCCTTCTTTCCAATGCCTCAGTATTCATCAGACTCTCTTTTGGAGTGCATGAAGTTCATTGCATTGCCTTCCATGACTTTGTCCTTCATTGTAATTATGCCACGGTTATGAGATCTTATCCACTGATGAAATTATGACAATGATTCAACTTTAACAGCATTCTTGTTAACTTTTCCCTCTACCTTCCAGCATGCCAAAGTAGAACCATTTCTTATCCAGATACAGTTTAAAGCTATTTTTTTTGTGGGACTGCAGCCACTAAAAGATACTAAGTGATAAAATAATGAGTTTTCAAGACAAGCACTTTGTAAATGACTACCATTTCTGTCAAAAACCTCTTAGCCCTTATCTAATGTGTATCTTTAGGTTTAGTATTGTGTAGTAAAATGTTTGGCTGCTTGCCTGGTGTTTGTGTGATCTATTGGTATGGTGATAGCATGGTACTGGCATTGGGTCTCTTTAGCGTTAATGGTGTGGGCAGTGAGAACTGGGTGTAATCCTTCAGCAGGGTGACCGAAGAAGTGGAGGATGCAGGAGGGTTAATGAGATTCGCTCTTCTCCGAGAGAGAGAGAGAGAGAGAGAGAGAGAGTGCAGACGTGCTTATCGCTTATATTCTCTTCTCTTCTTGTCTTCTATGATCTTCACTGTCCTTATGTTCGTCCCCTCACAACGCTGTGATGTGGGACATAACACACCGGACAAGATAAACTAAAGTATTGTGCTTTCACAAACACAATGTTTCAAATGATGCTTTCCGTAAATGTTGTTTATTCAAAATGTTCTTAAATGAAAAATTAAAGGCAAAGTGAAAATCTAGTGATTTCTCTCAGGAGAAGCTCCAGAATCTGTGGGGAAAAGAATTGTGTAAGTGAATTCCCAAGGGTTGTATATTCAGGTCAATGTAGTGAATTGGTGACACATTATTAACTTGACAGCTTATTTGTAATGCTTTAGCTTGTTTCCCCACCCTTGCTTTTTTTTTTTTTTTTTAATTCTCCTTTCTTATCCCACTGCTGTGTGTGTGGGTGTGGCGTAGACAGATTATGAGTCTTCCTGACAGTGCTGCTGGAATAATCCTACCCCTACTCTAAATCCCACGCCTAGTGGTAAAGCTGATTATAATGTGTTGGCCATTTGTAAACAAAGTCCATAGCAGTATCCAAGTTCATCAGTTCTCGTGGTGCCCTGCAGAAATTAGGTGCGTGTGTGTGCGTGTGTGTGTATTGCTCGATCAGAATGTTGGCTGAGGGCCATATTCACCCCCATCAATTCACTCCATAATTATACACAGTTCACCTCTTTTTTTAATTGATGCGTTTGAAAAACACTTAGTCTGTTTTCCAAGGTCATGTGACTTGTTCAATTTCATCAGTCCCATCCATTAAAAAAGAGTCTCTGTTCCACTTTAGTCTTTAGAGTTGTTGGTCAAGGGCTACACATTTGTCCTCGGCCATCTCTGAGCTCCATTATAGACATTCTTCCGGTTTCCCTCTATCCTTTTTCCCCCAAATTCTTCTGCACTCTCTCCTCCATTTGCTGTTAAAGTGCCATGGTTCTTAGAACTGACTGGAACTTTTTTTTTTTTGCACTGTGGGGGAGCTTGTAACCATTTGCTCATCAGACATCACCAATCTATCTCTCTGCCCCGCTTTCTGGCTTCTTTCTGTCTAAAGTTGATAACTGCAGTGAAATTAAACCCTCCCATGCAGCTGTTACCACAGAGACAGATTCATTTCTGTTCTATAAATGAACCATGAAATAATCCATCATAATCCATATTATAGAATATGCACAATACAATATTCGTTCAGCAGTCCAGTGAATTCTAGTAATATTGTGTGATTGGCCCTGTGTAAGTGGCTCATGTCAGTCTTCAGTCAAACAACAGTATCTACTGCTCAGTAATGTTCCTTCAGAGCATACAAGAAAATCTATTCAAACCCCTTGTATCCTGTGCCGTGCTGTGCCTCATTAGTTTTTTTTTTTTTCTGAGACATCCACATTGCCTCAAGCTCACCTGGTTGGGAGAGTTGGGATGAGGGAACGTCAGGATGGGAGCCTGTAATTCCTGGCTGTCATATCTGCACTGCCAGATGGCAGGCTTGTTTTCTGGTGCATGGATAGCCCAGTGCACTACACTTCTCCAGGGGAGAGGAACAGGAGGACCAGACTGTGGTACAGATGGTCTTGTCCACTCTCTGCTCTAGGCTCAGGAGAGGCCAGGTGAAGTAGGGAATGAGATAAGGAAGTGGCCCAGGTGAGGTAAGCCCTCCAGTATCAAACAGAAGGTCATCTGATTGCTTCATGGCAGTAGGTGGGCTGATAATTCTTTTCTGAATTTTTGTATGGAAAGATTTATGTCTTGAAGAGACCATGTCAAGTGGGTGCTTTGGTTTTACAGTGCAGTAGCAGGAAGTGTGATAGAAATGAATGTGTAAAAGTAGCGCATGCCCCATCGGCCATGACTTTGACTACGAGTTGCAGCATTTTAATATATTGTTGATGCATCTCAGAATAAAAATGGATACACCATAACTATTATTTTTCATCAACGTGTCTAGTAAAAAACAGTTCTAGTAAGCTTCCTTCAGTAACTCATCTTCTGTAAATGGTTTATCCTGGGGGCAAGGACTCCATAAAAGGGGCACCAGTCCATCACAGAGGGTACATTAGGATAGCCATTTTACCTACCAGCATGTTTCTGGGAGGTGGGAGGAAACCCATATAGACACCAATGCGAACTCCTCACAGACAGTAATCCAAGCTCAGGAATTGACCCTGAAACTGTGAGGCAGCGATGCTACCCACTGCGCCACTGTTTGGAAAAATTTAATGTTTGTTTTAAACTTACAAATCAACCTAATCTTCAAAAAGTGATCCAAAAGGCCAAGTGTATTATAGGACTTTACTCTTTTGTACACACACAGCCAGAAGTAAACAGCTGGTGCAGAGTCAGTTACTCTGCCTGTTTACCACATAGACTAAAGCAATGGCCAGCTGTTTGGTCTGTGAATAAGTAGCCTACACACAAATGACTCATGTACTAGCATAAACCAGAGTGTTTCTGGTTTGTCCTATTGTTTTTTAGTTTGAACAGGACTGTCATCTGGCCATCCTAGAAGAGAGTCACCTCAATGACCTACTTCTCCACCATAAATGGAAGACTGTTGTGTAATGGTTTAACTCAAAATGTGCCAAACCTGACACTCCAAAATCAGCACATGAAGACCTTAGTAATTGGCTGATGAGTAACTGGCGGATGAATTCAGCTGAGGAGCGTTTTTGGAATTTGTTTAACACGCGTGTAGTGCAGTGTATTGTCAAAACAGGAACAAGTAGCTGTACTTGACACTTTGTAGTTAGGAGTCTAAAAGGAAAAAAATACAGACTGAAGCACTCAGATGCAGTTCGATCATTGCAGGTTATTACTTTTAGAGGCAAATGATAGGTGGTACCTTCAGTTTTTTTCTTTTGAGGAAAGAAGAGATGATGTTTTTGGGTCACTTTTTCAGACAGAAAGCTTCAGCATTTCTTTTTTCCTCTGAGTCTGCCTGTCCTTGGGAACAAACCCCAAGCCAGTGAATCCATAGACTGTTAAATGACCCTGATTGCTGCTCAGCAATTATCTTCAGCAGCATCTATTCACTAATGGACTAGCGCAAGCATTAACATCACCATGTGCCAACTGCTAACTGACAAGGTCCAATTGCCCTTTCAGAACAGGATCGTTATACTCAGTGTGGCATGGTGGAGGAAGGTCATTAAATTCAGGCCATTGGATGGTAACTAAGCTGGATAAATATATAGTATTGGCCAGTATGGCATTTATCACAGCAACCACTGACTCTTGCTTTTAGTTCTCTGACTTGGCTGCTTTAACCATTGACTTAACCATTGGTTGTAGGCCTCAGTAAACTAGGAATCTTTCTCCCTTTTTCACTGCCTCTGTAATTTCTTCTCAATCTCTCCCCCAATTTCATAAGCATAACATGGCCTTCTGCCATGTTACAGATAGGAGGCATGACCTGGACCGGAAGCCCCAGCAGTGAGTTAACTCTTTTCCTGCACCCCTTATCTCTAGAGCTTTTTTTCTTCCAGCACCTTCTATAGGAATTCCACCCCCTGCTGTGTACCCTTCCCCTGGCCCTATTTGGAACATTGCTTGCCTGAGGGAGTAGGATGGTTTTGATTCACCTTCTGTTGTTGCCATGTACAAGAATGTTATGAAGGATGACTGCTCACAGTCAGATGGATGGACGTGGGTCACTGCCTCTGTCAACAATCCTGTTTACACTGGCCAGTGTCTCATTGATTGAACCGATCAAAAGGGCCTCAAAATCAAGGCTTTTCTTCGGGAACCTCCTTAGCTCAATCTCTTAATGCTAATATGAGCTCTACAACAAGATCTCTTTCTCCATGGTGGCTTTGGAGGAGCCAGATTTGGACCTCACTCATCTTATGTAGTTAGCTATTTTTTGCTGGACTTGTGTAACTCTGTGGTTCTTTGCCATGTTTTAAAAGCATCATTCTGCCAAGAGACTACTCAGTGTTTTGGATGTAAAAGTAACTGAGTAATGGTTGTTCTTAGAAAGGGATATTACAAGTAGAGTTTTTATTCCAAGACTTTTGAGGTCCAAAATTAAAAACACCACCCAGTAGGTCAGCTTTTCAGGGTTGTGTTGGTTTAGTGGTAACAGTTCTGGGCTACTGATAAAACAGTTGAGAGTTCAAATCCCAGCACCTCCAAGCTGCCCCTGTTGGGCCCTTGAAAACGCCTTTTACCATTAAGTGCTCCAGAGGCACTGTACCCTGGGTGACCTTGCCATTCTTTAGCTTGTTCAGGGACACAGTGAATCCGGAGCCTGTCCCAGAAACACTGGGCAGAAAGTGAGAATATACCATGGTATTTCATCAAAAAAGCACCATCTGCCTGCATGTTTGTGGAAGGTGGGAGGAAACCAGAGAATCCGGATGAATATGCAAAATTCCATACAACCCAAGCTAAGGATTGAAATGAGGACCAGTAACCCTGAGTTGGCAACGCAATCTGCTGTGCCACAGTGCCCCTACCCATGTATATGTGTAATAATAAAGGCTATCTTTGTATTTTTGTCTTTTGATAGAGGTAATTATACATTATTCAAAATTCTAATATGAAAAGACTAGAATTAGTCTTAGTGTTATTTTTGCATGTTTCTTTAAGTGCAGCTGTAGCAGTTGCCTTCAAGAAAGAGGATAACGTCCAGTGGTGTGTGTGTGTGTGTGTGTGTGTGTGNCAGTATGATGAAATTGAATCTCCTCCTGTTTCTGCTTTCTCACGCCTTTGTCAGGTTTAGGTTTGAGATGTTTATTGATGCTTCCTAATTCTCTTTCTCTCAACATTCAAATTTGCTGTCTTCTTTGCCCACGTCTCATTGGTTTAATCATCTGAATGCATTCCATCCTGTTATTATAGTTGTATATGCATTGTAAAGTAGGTCCATGTTTTTCTAAACTGCTCTCATTTGGTGACATCCTTTGTAGCCCATCATCTTGTCTAATCAGTGTTGAATCAAGTCGATAGTGCATTTGTCTTATGACTTATGTTTGTAAGGAAAGGCATATTGAGAACTGCATCAGGCTGGAGGGAGGTCGGGGAAATTTGAGCTGCCAACGGAATCCCAATTAACCATTTTAATGTTTTAATGATGCAGCATGATTGGTAACCGTTTTTAATCTCATACCTTGGCTTGTTGAGTATGGTGCGAGAAAGGTGGTTTCCATAGTAACCCTCTTGATTATGGAAATTGTTGGGGGTAAATGATTTGATGATATTCTGTCAGTTTGGGTTTATTTTTGCACTTAATGGCTCAGGCAGATACACATGCATGCAAACCCAAGCACACACTCACATACAATCACATGCAATCACACACAATCCCACGCACTCTCGGGTGCACACACACACACACACACACACACACACACACACACACACACACACACACACACACACGATTCCTGTCCTTTTGTTCCTCTTTGTGGTGGTTTCTTTTGCTCTGTCAGCTGCTCCGTAATGGGACCTTGTCCCTTACCACTTCTTCATTCTGGTGCTCATTGGCATATTGAGAGGTGGCATGACAACATGCAGTCACTCTCTTCCTTCCTCCACCCTCTCTCTTCCACCTTCCCTCCTCCTCCTTTCTCTCCATCTGTATCTTGCCATATGATCCCCAAGATGGTTTTGGATCACAAATGGCCATAATGAGGCTTTTCATCAATTTGAAGACACTGAGAGCTCAATTGTGGCTTGTTTTGTGTAACACAAAGCAGATAGGTCAATCTTAGAAAGTCTGATTTTAATTTGCAGCTTATGTGAGTGATAAAAGCTGTTTTTTTTTTTAAGTCCTCAATTTTTCATCTTCCTTTTCACCTGCTGAAATTGAATATGCCCCTCCAAGCTTATGCATCCTTTCTCACGTCTTTCGTTGGAGGCTTAGGATTGGCATGTCTTGATCTCAAATCCAATCGTGTTGAAAAATCATATTGAGCACTGGATGGAATTGCAGTAAGGACCCCAAGGCAATGCAATGAATATGAGACATGGAGCCGCACAGATGTAAATGTTTGCCAAATTTAACAGTTCTCAGCGTTAAGCCGGTTTTAGACTGTGCTATTACAATGTTCTTTTAAGCTTATTACTCATCACACTGTACGAGATGATCCCAATAAAATCTTGGCTGAATTCTATAACAGACTGGGTTACAACGTGTTCTCCATGTCAGATTATACAATAAAGATCCTGTTATGACAGACCTGTGATTAAAGAAAATTACTACATACTCCTTACATTATAAATCAGTGTTATTTGGGCTCATGCAGAAAATACAGTTGCACTTGAGGTAATAAGGACATTTTTTTTTCGGTCCATTACCATGTTTCTTTTATATTTGCCACTAATATGCCACGCCATTGCCACTAAAGATGCCATTAATCCAACACCGTACTCCTATTGGTTGCTTTTAGATGAACGTTGTAGCTGTGGTCACCCTGACACCATAATAAAAAAATGCTGGCACTGCTGTATTTGGTCGCAGTGTCACTAAATTGGGCAACACCATTCTTTTACGACATGACTTTTTTGTCTAAGAGAGCAAAATTGGGCTGAAAATCTTACAGTGTAAAGCTGGCTTTAGAATAAAGTGTCTCTTGTTTAAGAAGTTGTTTCTTTTACGTATACACAGGACAGAAGCACCATTACTCTGATAAAAGTTAAAATACACAGAGACTCTTGCATACCAGACCTGTTCATTGCTATGCTTAGTTCCCCTAACACATGCCTCATGCATTTTGAGCCCTATCTCTGTCTCAAAGCAAAGCAAGCCCACTTCCTCCCAGTTCTCAATGTCCTCCACTTCCTGTTTGCTGAGATGAATGAAGGCTTTCCTCTGAGCTGCTCCAGTGACGCAAACATGCACCGACCCCCTCTCCGGAAAAACAACTGCCTCCTTTCAGGCGTCCCATTTCATTATTGTCATTATGGCCTTTGTAATAGCGACTGTAAAAGTTCAAGACACAATAAGGTGGCTCAGAGTTGCACAATGCTGAGTGTTCTGTCACCACGCACATGTATGTATCTATGTATGTGTGTATGTATGCACATGCACAGCTGTCCTGTGTACCTCATTATTACTCACCACAGCTGTGCGTCAAAGAGTGGACCACACATCTCTTCAAAAATATAGGTTTGTGTATATGTTCCCTGGTATTGTGCCCTGATTCCATCACGGTATGTATGGTTTAAAACTCTGTTGCTGAAAAACTGGGTATGTGATTTTCCCTGTCAACACAGAAATTATCTTAATTTGGCAAAATCAAAAGAGAATCAGTGATGTGTTCCAGATTCATGAAGGCCGTCTTTTGAGAGTCTACTAAAATTGCTGCAGATTTCTGCTGTGAAATGCCAAGTGCCTTTAAATCATGGAATATACACTCCTGAACAAAATCTTAAGACCAGGGAAAATATTACAAGTATTCACACTTCGCACTGGTGGATCGTAA
>CM074964.1:6257084-6272645 GCA_037577455.1 Pangasius macronema | reverse complement strand
TCTCTTGCTCCTTTTTCTTCTTTTGACATTTTGAAGCAGTTCTTACAACCTGGTTATGATCCACCAGCGCGAAATGCTAATACTTGGAATGTTTCCCCCGGTCTTAAGATTTTGTTCAGGAGTGTATCTTTTATGATATGCCCTAACATCTCTCAGTTACAGTGGTCCCTGATGTTCGACAAACTCCTGCCAAACCTGCTCTCTAGAGCTGAAACCTAACTTTTTGAACTGGACTAAACTTTTCTATTCAGCATCTGAAAAATAAACTAATACATTTTTAAGAAATACCCCTCCATCTTGCTATGCGATAGCAGAAAAGACAGAATTGTGAACAAACACTGCACCGCAAAACGTTTTAGCCGGTTTAGCAGAAAACAAAAAGTGCCTTCATTGCATAGGTACTGACTGTATGTGACAGTTTGTAGGATTTGATCTGGGTCAGCCATGATTTTAGATCAAGTATAAAGGAACACAGACCAGGTCTTTAGAGGACGGTAATTTGGATTTTTTATTGGTCTATCATGCCACTGTGGTGAAGAATGCCATGGACACCCACTCACCAGGCTTGCTATCCCGGGAACACTGGGAGTGAGGCAGGAATACGAGACCCTGGATGGGACACCAGTCCATCACAGGGCACCACACACACTCATTCACACCTAGAGGCAATCTAGCATAAATTAGACCACCTACTGGAAGGTTTTTTTTAGAAGGTCAGAGAGCCCAGAGGAAACCCATGCAGACACAGAGAGGACCTGAAACTCCTCAGTGACATCAGCCTGAGCTCAGGATCGAGCTAGGGACCCCTGTAGCTGTGAAGTGGCAATGACTACTTACTGCACCCCCCTCTGACTGCTTGCCGGCATTTGCTCTGTTATTCACACACAAATTTTCTGAATCTAGAACATGGACAGCACTTTAGAGATCCTTCTCATCGCAGCTATCTCTTGCAGCCTTTTTATCGCTTACATGGCTTCACGCCCACAGTCTGGAACCCCGAGCCTAGGGACCATAATGTAACATGACAGATTTTGGGTGCGGCCTTCTAGGACAGCCGGTGCAGAAACGAGCTGAGTGACAGCTGGGGTGATGGGGGGTGGGGGTTGAGAATGGACTTGGCTCCAAAAGGATACACTGTCAGGTTGCACCAGGATAGGCTGGTTTAGAGAGCAGTCAATATCAGGCTCTGTGCAGTATATATTATAAATTACTTGTTGATAATATTAGTAAATGATATTGTAATATTTTCTCCTCAGAGGAGTGGGATTATAAGAGTAATAACTTATAATGCCTCTATCCCACTATCGCACAGTCTCAATTGTGCCTGTCTCAAGGAGTTTTTCCTTACCACCGTTACCTCTGACTTTCTCATTAGGGTCTAAATATATATCCAGATTTCTATAAGGCTGCTTAGTGAGAGTGTATATTGCCAAAAGAAGTCCTATATGAGTCCATAGTACTGTGGCTGCAGAGAAATCATGTAAGAAGCAGGAGGCAATTGTCTTTGCTTTTGGGTATATAGCAGATGTAAATGAGAGGTGTGCTTTGTTCTATTTGCAAGTGTAAACTAGCCAGACTGTTGGAGAGTTATTCACACTGCTGCTACTCACTGTAACCTCTCCTGGTTGACGTGGCACCGAAGTTTCTGAACCTAGAGCATGGGTAGCATTTTGGACATTGATCTTTCTGATCAATACTTGCATGCCTTTAAAGCTCTGGCTCCACTCCCAGTGTCTGGAACCCCATACCTAGTGACCATAATGTGACAAGACAGATTTTTTTAGGATAGACATTGTAGATCAGTGGAAAAGCACTGAAAAGGCACATCTGTTGAATTGTTGAAATGCTGTCAGAAGTCTCCCTCTCTATGACGTTTTACATTCATCAAGGTCAAACAAATTTCTGGCATTAAGGAACAATGACAATACTTGAGAAACATCATTCTAAACTCGTATACCTTTTAAAATGTTACCAGGCCTGTGCGATTTATTTAAGTCTCAGTTGCCCAGCTACACTTGATACCATCTATCTTCATGTGTCGATGCTTCCATGTGCTGCTCTGTTATTCACAGCCCACTGTCAATCTGTAAGCCTAATGCAAGCCTAAACTAACCACTCCGGGATGGCAGTTAAGTTTCTGAATATACAACATGGGCAGCACTTGACAATGCTTCTGAACCTAGAACATGGGCAGCACATGGTACCAAAGTTCCTGAATATAGAACGTCGGCAGTATGTAGTACCAAAGTTTCTGAGCATAGAATATGGGCAGTAAATGACACCAATGTTTCTGTGCATAGAACATGGGCAGTATGTGGCAACAAGGTTTCTGATTGAAGGCAGCATTCTTTACCTAAAACACGGATCTCTAGTCCATAATCTTAGTGCTGGGACACTCTTATAGCTGTAGTCTTGGAGGTCATTTAACAAGGCCTGGTCGGCATTGGCTGATCCTGGGGAACTGGGGGAAGGTGGTTTTGCTGTGAGTGCAGATTTAAGGTCATGGGTTACCGCTCCCAGACAGTTCAGACAGACTAATCCATAATGTGAATATAATGTTTATGGGAATGCTCACCATAAAGCTCAAGTGAACCTTGATCAGTTAGTTTGGGGTCAGCCTGATTGAACAGGAAAATATGTGCTTTCTCTTCATGTGATCTGCTGGAACAGTGAGAACCAGAAGAAATCATGGCTTTGTGTACCAGCTTTTATTTCATGTTCTTGCTTTCTATTGCAATAATGGAGACTGGGATCTGTTCATCAATTCTAGATGACTGGCCTATTTCTAAGCTTCTCTTGGGGGGTGAGGGGTGGGGGGCTTCTAGTGTGTGGTCTTCTTCCTTTAGTACTCCCATTATCATATATTTGCCAATGCATCTCTTTAAAAAAAAATCTAATGCTTGAAATAATGGGAGTAATGCAGGAGGAGTTAATTCAGGCAAAGGATGTAATTCACATCACATGTTTATATCAATACACTCATTTTAATGTGTTAAATAATACAGATTCAGAAAATGTTTTTACTGACAAGGAAAACATAATCATTGATATGGTGAAGCTTCCTGTAAGTAGACATTTATTTAACTTTTATGGAAGGAGTCGCCAGTGTCAGCACTTTAACTGAGTGCATTTTCCACCACTGACTCTTCAGAACAGAGGAGTTAGCACTTCCCAGTTTCTCTGTAACATCACAAGATCCAGTTTCTATTTTAAAATCAAGAGAGAGGGGGAAAAAAAGAGAGTGAAGGAAGGACTGTTTATAGGGGCTGTAAATAAGTGATTGCAGGAAATAAGTTCCACAACATTAAACGTAACTATAAATGGTTAAGAGCGCAATCTGTTGTTCATAATAATTAAAAAAAAATTACACTTGTTGACAGATTGTTGTGGTATAAGAAGAATAAAACACTCGCTGTTTATCGTTGTAAGAAAAGAATCCAGTTCAGGTGCCGTGGTGGATTATTTTCCTATAATAGCACCACACACTGTCATGTTTTATTCCTTACTTGTTGCATTGCTGTAAATAGTTTTGGTTTGATTACAGTTGAGTGTTTTTTTTAAAGTATTACTATTCTGTCCTCCCAAGTCCTTTTAAATGCATAATTTATTAGCTGCACTGAAATAGTTTCTGCAGTGCCTTTTAGCGTAACCATGCCTTTGGTCTCAAGTTCCTCCCACGATGACCAAAAGAGAACTTTTCCATTTGCAATATTTTTAATTTTTTTGCAACAGTGTCTTTTCCCAAAACCCACTTCTCTGTTGGAGAGCTTTTTTAGTTGGCTTTAGAATGATTGCATGGCCACATGGTTTTCATGACGGCATTTCTTTGACTTTTCTGTAGCATTTTATGAGACTGTGATATCTGTGGAAAATCTGAGCACATCTCTACCGTGACTGTGGTGAGGCTGTATCAGATCCTATCCAAGGTTCTGGTGTTCTTCGGACTCTAATTGCAGAGCCAATCACTGGTTTTGGTTGCCCGTTTGCATGATCTTTTTGCCACAGAAATCGGCTGCATCACTTCTTAAAATCTGCCAGGCGGATTTGATGGCGCAATTAGATCTTTGTGCTATACAAGTAACCTGGGATGTATCAGCTCTCACTTGAACAGTCCTACCATAGTATAAACCTGATCCTAAAACATGTCCCAGATCTAGACACATTAATCTAATCGTACGTTGAGTTAACTGTTTTGGTGATGATTTTTGGTGGTTAGTGTCTAAGTCAAAAAATCCACCCAACTTTCATAACTTGATCAGCCATGCCCTTACCACCTTCACAGCCTGACCTGTGGTCACCTGACCAGGACCAAGAGCATAACAGTTGGGAGAGTAATTTAACTTGCCTCCATTTTAAATAATGTAATAATGTACTAATGAGTATCAGCTGATTTAAATATAACATTAACCATATTTAATGCTAACTAAGAGGTTCCTTTCCCATCCTCCTACAATACTGTCTTCTTTAATTAAAGCAAATCCAGCAAGTAGTCAAAATCACCCAAATCAAGCTGTGACATGCTGGATGGTTAATTTTTTTATGGCATATCAAGCCGGTGTGTCAGAGTGGTGAGTTTGTCTGTCATTTATAGAAATTGCACGATGGCTAAGAAAGACCTCGTGAGCATCTTTGGGCCCATTATGATGAGACACTGACTCATTTCCTGGTTCGGTAAATTGTACAGCAAGCGGCAAATTATATGTGACAGGTGTTGACAAAGCATGCATGCCAGCAGCCCAGCCTAGTCATTATCTCACTGTAACTGAGAAATTACGGGCTGTTTTCTTTTCGCACGCCGACCCTTTAATATCATTACTTATAAGAATGTCACGGTGGTGCCATACTCAATGCGGAAAGCATGGTGTCAAATTCATGCTGGTTTCGGAAATCTGCTGGCATGCCGAGAAAGTGTGTGTGTGTGTGTGTGTGTGTGTGTGTGTGTGTGTGTGTGTGTGTGTGTGTGTGAGAGGAAGTGTGAAGGACACTAGCACTAGGTTGAGATTCCATTTAGTTGGATTTGATCTCCAGATGTTTTGTGTGCATTTGGGTCTGTTATTTAAGCCATGAGGCGCTACCGCTTTAATTTCGATGTCGTCTTCTTTGTCTTTCGGCTGCTCCCGTTAGGGGTCACCACACAGCAGATCATTTGTCCGCATATTTGATTTGGCACAGTTTTTACGCCAGATACCCTGCCTGACGCAACCCTCCCCAATTTCATCCAGGCTTGGGACCAGCAATGGGAGTGCACCAGCATGTGCAACCCAAGTAGCTGGGGTTGGTTCCCTGGCTGGGAATTGAACCCAAGTTGCAGTGGGACCTCCAGGTACCCTTAATATTGATGCCTATATTATGAAAAAAAAAAGAATGTAACCAATATTGAAGATGGCGTGATGAATAAAACCATCAGTCAGCAACACTTTGGAAAGACATCCTTAATCCTGACTTGTGAAGCCAATCAAACTACTTATTAATGATAAAAAGAAGAAGCCTGTTGAATTGTGGTCTGTAGACCTTTTCATTGAGGTAAACAATAACAAAGCTACTGTGCGTGTCCATTTTTAAAGGATTTCCTGTGGTGCCATTTTTAAATGTAAAGCTGTCAAACCACAGTGATTGGCTCACACTTATCGTCTCCCAAACAGCAAACAAATAAGATATAAATACATGATTGCTTGTCATTACCACATCCTTTCAACAAGAATATGAGGACCCCCACTAACATAAAAGCTATGCGTGAAATGACTTACCCTGATGTGTATCATTTCCTTGCTGAAAGCTTAGCCTGGTGTGAATGCTTAAAATGTACTTTCTTAGCAGACAGATGGGAAATATTTGCTGTTTGTTATGCAGATGGTATCTGTATTCTGTGTTATAAAGTTGGAGCGAGTCAAACGTGGTCTAAAATGCACTCAGCATGGTTTGTTGCAAGCAAGGAAGGAGAAGTTGAGTGGTTTTTTTTTTGTTTGGCAAACGAATGCATTACGCAGCTGAATATTCAACTGTTCAGTATACGACATGCGGTTTAAACGTCTCTTCGTTGATTTCTCACGTCGTTCGATATCATGTCTTTTAAACATGAAATGTTACATGTAAGTTGAGATAAAATGGCTGGTCCTGAACCTAGAGTGAGTGGGAATCCAGCCATCTTGCTTCACTGCAGTAATCTAAGCTTTTCACTTTGCATTGTCTTTTGGAAATGAATGCATTTTGTTTCTGAAAGCAAGTTGTACCTTGCCCGGGGGAACATCCAACAACTGAACAACATGGTGCTAATTATAATTTGGACATCTGGTTATTATATCAAGACGCCAGTCTTCCTATGGCTCTTCCTTAGTGTTTTGAATTATGTTTATGCTACAGCCATGTCACTTCCTTTCTTCATGAATATTCATTGCAGCACAGAAAGGGATATGAGGTCACTGAAGAGAATAACCTCAAACTTCTCTCCTCGGCTGTTGTTTTGAGAGAGAGAGAGAGAGAGAGAGAGAGAGAGAGAGAGAGAGAGAGGTCAGAGACAGTGAAAATCCCACTTCTCTTTGGTGACACAGTGGAAGTGCCACTCTCAGCTTAAAACACAATAGAGCTGACAGAACAGGCGATCAGTGCTTTCACTGATTTTCACACTCCACTCTGCTGTGACATGGGACAGCGTGATGATGGAGGCCAAAGTCATCAGGTTTCTCTATAGCAGAAAATGCAAAGGTAAACTCAAATTAATTAATACAGCTCTAGTCTGTGAAGAACCTATTGAATTTCAGGTTCATGTTTTCTCTCCGTGTCATGCATTCGTTTCTAAACTCTTTGTCGTCTAATTTTACAGTAATTTTACTACCAGCATTTTTTATTTCCGTTTGTCCAATGGTCTGCATTCATTTGAAACTACCACCGGTACATGTTTAAAGGTGTTCTGTGCCAGCTTGTTTTTCTGAATTCCCTTAATTGTGGTGAGTCGGCACAGTGTGTGATTTATGCAACATTTATAGTCTCTGCACTGTAGTTTTATAGAGTGGTCAGATTACAACATAGTTTCCTTATAGTGGTGTAATGGATGTTTTAGTTGTATAGCAACTCGAGCCGTCTACCAAGCTCTCCAGAGGTTATGAAAACGGCATAATTCAGAGTTTTAGTTGTCCGGCTGTTTGTAAGTGAAGTAAATTAATTTGAGGCCATGCTTCAGTGCTCTTAGGATATGAGAGAAATAGGGGGAGTGGGGGAGAGAAAGAGAGAGAGAGAGCACAAGTGGTTGAGAATTGAAAAGTCACAAGTTGGGATATACTTCTTTAGGAGACAGAAGAATATGAGAGGGATATACTCCATTAATCTCTGTCATACCATAGCACTGCTCAATTCTGATTGGTCAGAAAGTGTTGACTGAGTTTCTATAGCAGCACAGCTCTGAAGGTATTGTACTGAATGTATAGTAGGAGTTTGGACAGCATCTTGTATGGTGGACGTTCCATATAAACAGATTAAAAAAAGAAGTGTAATTGTTAACATGATGAAGTTGAGGAGCATTTTTTGGAAGGTCGATGCTTTACAACAGTCAGAGGTAAAACTGTTCAAGTTTTCAGATATAGGAGAGTCTTTAGGATAGAGGGGTTTGCAGTTTCTCTAACATGACAACTTGCTCTTTTTGTCTTATGGTGAGATGAGAACAACCATTTGTAGCTAAGTGATATTAGACACTAAGTTGTTTCATGGACATTCTACAACAAAGTACAACATGTCATCCTTTAATTAATAATAAAAAAGTCATTGCAAACATTATCAGGAGATGATAAAGACTGTAGCTACTTGGAATACTTGCTTATTTTCCACAGTTAATGCACATAATAACTTTGGGCCTGGCAGCATATTGGAGCTTTTACTCACCTGGTAGGCTGGACAGAATGGACAGTTCATCCACCTATAAACTGTTCATGCTTAAAGGAATCACTTGTATGGTGATTATGGTTGGATCTTTACTGGAAACATATAATTTACAACCTTTTTTTGTGTTCAGCAGCCGGCACTATGTTCCTGGGTGGGTTAGGTGATGAAATGTTGATGAAGAGATGAGATTAACTTGAGCTCTTCCTGAAAGTTGTTACAACCTGAATGTTAACTGTGTATAGCTGCTGAGGGTGCTGGTGAATTATAGGAGATTGCTTATGATAATACAATAAATCCTGGCACATGACTTGTCAGAACTTGTGGAATCCCGAAGGAATGCCACAAAGGAATTAACTGTAAACCTCTCTTTCCATCTTTGGCAGAGATCCGGGCTCAGCTGGTAGAACAGCTCAAATGTCTGGATCAGCAGTGCGAGCTTCGTGTGCAGCTCCTCCAGGACCTTCAGGACTTCTTTCGCAAGAAGGCTGAAATCGAAATGGACTACTCGCGCAATCTGGAGAAACTGGCTGAGAGGTTCCTGGCCAAGACACGCAGCACCAAGGACCACCAGTTCAAGTAAGAACCCATTTGGAAAGAAAATGGTTGGCTGGGTGCATCGTTAGCACAACCAGAAGCTTTTAGGTTCATGCACACACAAGCACACATGCACATAATGACAACGTAAACAGCTCAACGTTTAACCAGCATTAATGTGGATGATATGTAACGCTCTATGGATATTAGGTGTAACAAATGCCACTGTTAAACACTTCTGCATGATTCTTAGATGGGGCTTTGATGAAGTTAATAACTGTCATTCCTAGAAAAAGCTGTTCTCCTTCAGGGGCCTACAATAAGGAGTAAAATCTCAATCCATTTCCAAGAACCATTTCCATTATTTCTGTCTCAAAACCTAATAGCTCTAAATATGTCAACATCTGACCAATCACAACCAAATGTGCTTGTTGAGCATCCCATTCTGGATTTAGTCCCCCCTTGGCTGTTATAAAACCTCCACTCTTCTGGGAAGGCTTTCCACCAGATTTTGGAGCGTGGCTGTGGGGATCTGGCATTTCTGCCACAAGAGCATTAGTGAGGTCAGGCACTGATGTCAGGTGACGAGGCCTGGGCTGCAGTCAGCATTTTATTTCATCCCAAAGGTATTCAGTGGGGTTGCAGTCTGTGTAGGCCACTCCAAGTTCTTCCCTCCAACCTTGGCAAACCAAGTCTTTATAGGCTTCTCTTTGTGAGCAGGGGCATTGTCATGCTGAAACAGGTTTGGGCCTCTTCGTTCCAATAAGGGGAAATTGTAGTTCTACAGCATACAGAGACATTCTGGACAATTGTGTGCATCCATATTTGTGGCAACAGTTTGGGGAAGTTTGCAATTTTACCAGAAAGGAACCTTCCAGTAATGATGCAAGAAGCATCCTTGAGAATCATCATATATCAATAACGGCTAGCTGGCTGACTAAAGCTAATGATAAGTCAGTCGCATAAGCTAGCTACATACACGGTGAGGTTATGTTAGCTAGATCATTTAACTCTGGAATGACTTCCGACCATGTGTAAACACAAATGACTGTTATATCGTCACTTCCGTTTGTTAATGATGATGGTGCTAGTTTGGTATGGTGAATTATGGCATCATCTGCACCAAGAGAGATGAGAGATGATTCATGTTATGCTGCTCTCAAATTTGGCCATTTTTGCAACAGTACATAATAAAAATCAGTAACTATTATATATTAGTTATTAGATAGGGCTCCAGGTTTAACATTTGCTGATGTTATGTACACTGTCATGTTTTGGTTGCCTGGACACCTAATTGGCTTGGCTTATAATGCAGTATCATATGGCAAGCTAGTAAGTTAACTCTATTAATACAGCTAAGGGAAATGAACGAGTATACCATATGATCATGACGCATTTGTGCCGTCGACAGAAAGTCAGCAAAACGATATAGATTGGGGAATATAGGATTTTGAGCTCTGTCTTCTTAATATAACTTACATTTTTAGATATTTTAGTGCTTTACCTCAGTACAGATTTTGAGTAAGTCATATATTAAGATTGCCAGTAAATTTTCCAGTAAAGTCAATGCATTACTTTTTACAGCATCTTCTTGTTCTTTTTTTTTTGTTTTTTTTTTCCTAAGAATGGTGTTGCGTGAGCACATAGCCAGCTGTCACACAGGGGGCTTGTAAAGCTACTAAGGCTGTCTGATGTGGAGAAACATACCATATTGTAATCATACCGCTGAACCCATGATATATGTTACACAAGTATTTTTTTGTTAGTTTGTTTGTTTCGGATTACAGAAACGTGACAATTAGCCACCCACTGAAAACATCTGGAGTTTCTGCGACTTCTATATTTCTGAGATCTGGTAATATCAACGTTGCAAAGGCCATTGTTGCAATAAAAACTAACAATCAATATACTGTACAGCCCGAAATGCTGCAAGCACGTTGGGAATGTTGACAGGAAATTACGAAAGAACCCGCAGTCTGGGTTTATGTGTACTCTTGCAAAGAAGCTTCATAACCCTTTTATGAAAGGTCTGTTTTTGGAGTAAAGAAAGGAAGTGGGAGTAATGTTCTACAGCTCCTTTTATATATATTTTTTTTACATTCATAACATGGATCACTTTACTTGTCACACACTGCTTTTCCTGTAAGTAGGTGTGACGGGGTTTTAACCACAGACTTGGCTCTTTCTGTTTTAGCAAAGGGGCATTCCAGCTCCTGACAGTTTCGCCTCTGGCAGATTTCAGGCAGAAGGTGATATCAAATGGAGCAAACTTTCTGTTCTCTTTTCAGAGTTTTTCTGTATTTCAGTTTCTTTCTTACCCCTCCTCCTCCTTTTCACCGTGTGCTGTAGTCTGTTCTCTATTTTTTTTGTCTGTAGGCGTTCGCTTTATTCACAGTACACTTCAAGCTTTTCCCAATCTGTTTGACTTTCTTAGAGTAAATTGCTAAAGGAACTATCTAAAGCGCGGAATAATGATCAAGAATGCTTTTGGTTCAGCCAGGGAGTTTATGGATAATGAGATCTCTGTCATGTGCATCAGATTTTTTGCAAACTTGCAAAATGTGAAGACAGTGAAGTGAACCTTCAGCATTTGATCTGAGAGATGTGTGAATGGCTTAACTACACTAAGCTGAAAGGTTGAGGCATATTTTTCAAATCTTGTCATATTTCTATGATGATAATGATCTGCTCAGGTCAGAAGTTCCCCATTACCCCCCCTTTTATTTCAGTTCACGGAATTTCCCTTCTCTCATCCCTTTCGCTTTTTATTCCTCACTGTGTGATTCGTCAAATTCTATTTCCCTGTTGTATTCTCCTTTTTCTTCTCTCCATTCTTTACAGAAACTCCATAAAGCCTCTTTGCCAAGAGCATTCTGACCCCTTTGACCCACATTAAGTGTGAATGTCTGTAATCTTGCTGTGTTCTCGTTGTATCCCCTGCTCCTCACATATGCAGAACCGCAGGAATCCAGCTCCAACATCTGCCTGCATTCACAGTGAAAGCAGCATCTGCTAAGAGCATGGTGCCATGAAGGAATGCAAGGTATTTTCCAGGCTTGCTGTCAGTCAGGAGGCCCTGGCCCCCTTGCACGAGGGATTCTGGGTAGAGGGTGATGATTCTCCAGAGGCCTCCGGCATGCTGGCTATGTGCTGAACGGCCGAAAGGCTGAGCTGACGGTTGGCCTGCAGTTGCAACAGCTGGGTAGAGCGAGGCTTAACTGCACTGTGTGAAGAATGTCTACGAAGTTGGTCGGAGTGGTGGTTAGAGGCCTGGGCTGGGGCAGCATTGTTGAGGACAATCTGTGCATTAAGAAGTATAGCAACCTCTCACTTTTCATGCTTTCTTACAAGCTGCACTCATGCTGTGTTTTTGAACATTTATTCTTTGCAGAAATTGCTCAGAGTTGGACAAATCATACATCTATTAGCTGAAATAAATGCTCTAATGTGCTGGTAGCTTATGTGATGTAATGGTCTGTATGCTGGTTAAGTTAGCTGGTTAAGTCCAACGGGAAAAACAAGTATATGACTATTATCCTCTTCTAACAAAGTTTTTATTGTAGCACACTATGTAGTGAGTGAGCTGTGGCAAGGCACAAACAGAAGAGCTAATATAATTAACCAGGTTTGCTATAGTTTCAGTAAAATTACATCCCAAAAGACCTGAAACTAGCCCCAAAAAAATTGGGCATTGGAAAAGGGAGACATATTGGTCTTCTTTTTCTCAGCCATTGTATGGGGGTAAAAAGATCACCATGGTGCACGCGCATTTCTGATGTACAGACATTATCCACTCCATAATCCCGATGTCCCTCTTCCATTCTTAGCGATATTGTATGTTACAATAGTAAGGGTTCTGTACATCATGGATATACTGTATGCACTTCCTCTTCCTGTTTGCTTTAAAGTGCATGGAGTTGTGAATGAGGACTATTTAACAACATTTGTTGAACAGCTCAGTCCTACTTGCCCCTGTGGTTAAATTTGTAAAATTTGGACTGATTTGTCAACAGAAATTTACGACATTTCTACTTTGCCAGTTAATTCCTCACATTTCAATTGCACTCTGCAGATCCCTTTATAGGCAGAAAGAAAATTAAGAAAGAGGAAGGTGGGAGAGTGAAGACTATTTCACTGAATGTGATCGGTCTCGTGAAAGTAGCACAAAAAGGAAGAGCTTCTTAGACACTCGTCACTTGAGGAGTGATGTGTGTCACATGGTCATTAGCTCTGTTTAACGATCCTAGCTGTGACTGCAGGGCAGATGTCAAACTATTCCAGTGCTTAATGTGACTCGTGATGAGGAGATCACCAAAGTGTGTGTGTGTGTGTGTGTGTGTGTGTGTGTGTGTGTGTGTGTGTGTGTGTGTGTGTGTTGGGGTTGGGTGAATGCTAGCATAGTAAATGTTAACGCACTACTTAGAATAACTGTAGCTTAAAATACTGCAGAATCAAATACACAAAGGAATATATTTCATAGTCGATTATTCATTCCAGAGAAATGTTTTAGTAAATGACTGGAGATGACTGGAGATCATAATGAATAGTGTTAGCGATCTGTCACATCTCATCTGTAATCCCTCATGGTGTATATTTTGTAGGCTATGGGCTATTATTTTCTTTAACTGTAGAACTCACACCATAAACCAATACAGTGAAAACGGGAGCTTAGAACTAGGGAACTTTGATACAGGATTTGGTATTGATGGTTCTGGAGTTTTTGATTTTCTGCTCTGTGAGGTTTTTGACATTCTCAGCACTTCTTATTGATGTTATTGATATTCCCACCACTGCTTATGGAGGTTTTCGACATTCCCAGCACTGCTTATGGAGCTTTTTGACATTCCCAGCACTGCTTATGGAGGTTTTCGACATTCCCACCACTGCTTATGGAGGTTTTCGACATTACCAGCCCTACTGATGGAGGTTTTCGACATTCCCACCACTGCTTATGGAGCTTTTTGACATTCCCACCACTGCTTATGGAGGTTTTCGACATTCCCACCACTGCTTATGGAGCTTTTTGACATTCCCACCACTGCTTATGGAGCTTTTTGACATTCCCACCACTGCTTATGGAGGTTTTTGACATTTCCACCACTGCTTATGGAGGTTTTCGACATTCCCACTACTGCTTATGGAGGTTTTTGACATTCCCAGTCCTGCTTATGGAGCTTTTTGACATTCCCAGCCCTTCTTATGGAGGTTTTCAACATTCCCAGCCCTGCATATGAAGATTTTCAATTTTCTTAGCCCTCATGTTGGTTTTTGACATTCCCTGCACTGTAGCATTTCATGTGTTTCTTGACTCACAGTTAGAAGAAGACATGAGCAGTACCAGTACACTAAATAGTTCCATTACAGCATTATGGAGGCTCGTCATGGTGTCACTTTAATCTTCTGCCTAACATCCCATGTGAGCCTGCTTTTTGGAGTCAAGGCTGTGCATCAGCGAAATTACCATGAAACTTGTCAATAAATGTTCTCCTCAGCAGCCGTGTACATGCATTAGCTTTTTCCAGGGAATTTTTTTACAGTATTTATCCACTTGTCGTTAAAGAACTCAGGTTAACCTGTGCGTGTGTAAAGGGGTAGCTGGAGTTTCATTTCCTATCTACTCTGACGTGTGGGTGACTGATGACTTCCTGGCTTCATGCCCAGCTGGAAGCCATGGCCTCATAAAGTCCATTCTCACCAGAGTGTAGAATTCTCTGCACCACTTATCATGTATATAACAAACAAGGGTCTTTGAAGAGAAGAGTTACACCTGATTGCCTGCCGTGATTCAGAACGGTCTTTTGATTTAGGGCACTTTTCATCTGCACTTCTTGAGCTATGTACTTTCTAGTGTAAAGCTTTTTGTTAGGTTAAATAAAGATGTCCTCTAAACCATAGTGTTTTTTTTGTAGGTCTGTAAACATCATGATTTCTTTTTTGCATAACGATGTATTATGAAACATATCGTGTATTGTGAAAATTCATCCAAGTATCATGATATTTGACCTTATACAACGACATTGTTGAATTCTCTGCTCTGATTGGTCAGAAGGTGTTGATTAATTTTCTATCACAGCAGCTCTGACAATAGTGCCAGCGGCAGGGTTTATATTAATGTGATCATTCTAATATGTTTCTGTCATAACAGTTTACATGTATGTAAGAGACATGCATGGTGAACAGCACTTAACATAAACTTCATATAGACTGATTTTAAAAAACGTGTACTTGTTTATATGGTTCAGACGTTCATTTAGACGGTTATTCGGTTATGAGTCTCCGATGTCGGTGCTTAGTAATAGCCAGAGGTAAAGTGTAAAGTTTTCAGTTGCAGGAAATTCTTCACGTGAGAAAACTTTGCGCTTTGTGGTTTCTCTATAACATGCGAAAAAGTGGTAACAGGAACTAACTTGTTGCGCCGACGTTCCACAATATTATACTATGAATGGATACAAATGTGTGTTCTTTAATTAATGAACAATTGTAATGGTTGGCATGTTGCTTTGGTATGAAAGGAATGAAACTAAAACACTTCAGGACATGCTGTTATTGGAAAATAATAACGTCACACCACCCATGTCATTAATGATTTTTTTTTAAAACAGCATGCCCCATCATGTTTTATTCCTTACATAGTATGACCACACCTAATTGTCATTATATTTGTAGTGACGTTAAATTCATTCAAGCTAAACACCTACAATAGATAAGTAGAAAAAGGGATAAATACATTGAAAACACACATATAATAAAAGACAAGACATTGTAAAATTTCAAAATCCACATAATACGACTAGAGTGAGAGTGTGTGTGTGTGTGTGTGTGTGTGTGTGTGTGTGTGTGTGTGTGTGTGTTCCTTCAGCCCAGTTCTAGGTATTGAGGAGTCTGATGGCATGAGAGAAGAAACTGTTGCGCAGTCTGGTTGTGAGGGCCGTTTGGTACCGTTTGCCAGATGGCAGGAGGGTGAAGAGTGTGTGAGAGGGGTGTGTGGGGTCGTCTGCAATGCTGGTGGCTTTGCGGATGCAGTGTGAGGTGTAAATGTCCGAGATGGAGGGAAGAGAGACCCTGATGATCTTCTCAGCTGTCCTCACTATCCGCTGTAGGGTCTTGCGATCTGAGACAGTGCAATTCCCAAACCAGGCAGTGATGCAGCTGCAC